>MU225864.1:682444-704465 GCA_018584345.1 Thuja plicata
AGTTACATGCAAACTCCTTCACTCATCTCTACTTAAGAGATGCTTCTCTCTCACTTCTTAAGGTTGGTTCTCATGGGATTTCTTCTCTCTTCTTCTCTCATTCCCATTCTTTCTCTCACAATATTGTAATGAGATTCTTGCTCAAGCTCTCTTTCTTTCATGGCTTCTTGCCTCATTCATATTAGTCACAAAGGGGTTTTTTCTTGTTTTTTCCCCTTCCAAAATTCTTGTGTTCTTGTCTTGGTCTTTGAGCATTTTGGTGATCTTGGTGATTGTTCTTGGATCATCGCTTCGTTTATGGTAAAAAATTTCATTTTTGCACTCTCTCTTGGATTCTTTCCTAAATCTAGTTTACTTTATTCATATCTTCTAACATGATCCTTGTTAGAAGATCCTTAGCCCTGTTAGGAGTTTTCTTTACAATGTATGAAGTACAATGAACTTGTTAAGGGTCAGACCCTGTTAGGAGTCTTTAAAAATAACCCTATTAGGGGTGGTGGACTTACTATCTAAGGACTCATTTTCCAAGAGCTCACTGCTCAAATGGTGAAGGCTGCAACCTTCTGGATCTTCGATACACACTGTATCTGCAAGGTGAACTGCTGCTGTGAAACTGCTTATCTGATCAGTTCCTTTTGTGCATTGATACTTTAACCTCTTGTAAAGCACTAAAACAATATTATCTTCACTCTGAAAGCTTCTACTTCAATATCTATATCATCAACATATGACAAATATAGCTTTACTTCTTTAACACTCTGCTCTACTTTTCTTATCTCTGGCTTTCACAACTTCTCTGATCATAGACGACCTTCTATAAGTACTTCCTCAAGGGACACAAACATGTAGGCTTTAGGAAACCTTTTACCATATATCTTTATCACTTAACTAAGCATGAAATCCTTTATTAAGTTGGTGCAACATCAATTACAACTATTTTACTCAAACTGAATAGACGCGTCTCTTCACATAGTCTGCTCCACCAAATTAGGTCTAACTTCTTTCTCCGGATGAATCAAGTCATGTGCCTTTAACCAAAAATGATGAGATCACTAAAAATCACTAATACAAAGGCACAATTCTTGAGGATAGGTGAAACTTTTGTACCAAAACAATCTATGTCGGCTCTTTCCATGATCTTTGTCCTGTTCTGGCATTCACTGGCTGTAACTCTTCAACTGGTTGTATCTTCTTCATAATTGCACATCTGATCATCCTCTATAGACTTAGCATGAATACATACTTAAAAGCTTATATTCAAAGGCACATTCCCTAACTCGGTCGTATGCATGTGCACTGATGCTCTGTTCTTCTGGTACTCTGCTAACTGTCCAGTCTTCTGTACTTGGCCAATTTCTGATCTTCTGATAATGTGTACTAACTCCAACACTTCATATGACTTTTTTTCCATAATGAAAACACTAAATAGAGTCATATACACTACTATAGTCAACTTTCCAACAATCTCCCCCTTTGTCATTTATGGGAACAAAGGAATATGGCGAAGTTACTATTTGTACTCTTATACAAAAACTCTCTATCTTATATCTCCCTCTTATCATATACCAAACTGCATATTCATCATACTCTACTCCCCCTTTGACATTAATGACAAAGGTGCTCAAAAAAAATTCTATGTACTTACTCAGCATACACATCTGGATATGCAATCTGCAACTTCTGGATCTCTTTCTCCCAAAATGCAATTAGTGAATTAACAATCTGTAGATGGGTGCATGATGCATATTGTAAATTTTCCATCTTCTCCAAGTCTATGCTAGGACCTTGATCATATAATAGACTCCATATTCTATACATTATTTTACTCCCCCTTTGATATTATATTCTCTACCTTTTGCTGCAAACTCTTGCAAGGATGCTTGACCAACCTTGAGTGAACTAAGATCAAGTGTAAAGTTGCTAACCAATTCATTGAGCCTCTTCTTCATATACTTCTCTTCTGCAATATCTGATCTATTTTTCATGACTCCTTCTAATTATATACTCCCCATTACTTATTTATTCCCCATGAGTCTAATTATGTTATGGGTGTCAAACTTGACAACAATGATGATGAACTGTCCATCACTTCAGTCTTCTCTTTTTCTGCTTCCTTTTCTATAATATCTTAAATCAATATATCTTCTTGCTGATATAAAGACTCTTAGCCTCTTGAGTACTCACAAATGTTTCTTCAAACTTGTCTAGATCAATATCCATTGCTGCCATTGATACTTCAACATTATCAACCACGAATGTATCCTCCATGTCCTTGGCCATGGGCACAGAATCCTGTGGACCTGTCATAATAGTTTTATCTGCTTCTTCACATGATATTTCAAATTGTATCTTCAATAAATTCTTCTCTTACGTGAACACTCTTTTGTTGTATTCACACTTAGATGATCAATAATAACTATGCACTTCCAAGGATAACATCAGGCCGGCTCCAAAAAAATATCTCCAATGGCTATACTGATACTCTCACATAGAACACTACTCAGCAAGATTTTGACCCATTCTGCTTCATGAAATTCATGCGTTGAAGTATATTGATAAATCACTTCCGAGATGTTTCAAAGAGTTTCTTGATATCAATCTCTACTGAAGAATGTAATGGTTACACTTTTCTACTCAACTGCAAGTGCTCCTTTGAGTATCCAATCGCTTACTTGATTGCTAAGTAAGTTTTCAACTAATTTATGAAATGATGTATCTGTGCATGGGCTTTGTTTCAAACTCGAATGACTTTTCTTAATAAATAACGATTATCAATATCCTTTCTTCACTATTGAGAACAAATGTAATGCATTAACAATACAATGGCTAGGGCTACTATGATCTCCAATCATTTATTCTAACTGCAAGTGAGGACTTGGTGATTTCAAAGTAGATTTCCACCATTAATACTTCCCACGTAGACATAGAAAGAAACTGTAACTTCTGTTCTTTTCCCTAATAACAATTTAGACCGTATTCTCTTGCATACTGCATCACAATGTCACCAAACATTGTAATCCAAGGTGCATACTTAGATGGTGAGTTTACCAGCTGCGCAGGGGTTTAGAGCTTATCAAGATCCCCTTATGACCATGAGGGTTATCTAACCAGAAATAGGAGATGCATCCATAGGAGATGCATCTACTACACCGTTAACATTGTTATCCTTCTTTACTTCTACCTAGATCTTTCTCATATCTTCTATAGCTTTCACAAATTTGATTTCTCCTGCCTCATCCCATAATGAATCTTCTAACTTTTTAGGGCTTTCCTATCTCTGCTCTCTAGATCTACAATGCTTAGAGATGTGTCTAGATTTTCCACATTAGTGAAAAATGATAGGAGGTCTGATGTTATTATTCATCATGCTACACTGCTTGGCTGTATGTCCATTGTAATTACATATCTGACATGTAATGTTCTGAGGGTTTCTAACATTTTTCTGAGGATAACTTTTTTGTTTTTGCGGATTTTGATTTCTTTGATTATTCTGATTCTTGTTCTCTAACTTGTTTTACAATTTATAGCTCTATGACCAAATTTATTGCATGAATAACAATAACCATTGAATGTTCTTACCTCTTTACAAATACTTGCAATATGTCTATGCTTTTTATAGGCATAACAAGTATGTTCAACTAGCTTTCATTCATCCTTAGGTGGTTCAACATTGTCTTTAGTCTGATTTCCAATCTCCTTAGTATATGGGATGTCCTTTGGTGCTTTCATTCTTTCTTGCATGGCATCAATCTGAATTTGTGCTTCATTGTATCCTATACTACTGGTATCTCCTTTAACCTTTTGAGCATACAATTGTGATTCTATTAGATCCTTTCTTGTGTGTAACTTGTCAATATGATTCTTTGTTGCAATCAATTCAGATTCCATCTTATCTTTGTTGTTTCTTAGCTCCAAGATTTCCATGTTTTCTTGTCTTAGTTCTTCATCTAACTACTTGTTTACTTTGACTTGATCATCATAGGCTTCTTGATTGTTACATAGATTTTCATCTAAATCTTCAATCTAATCCTTCAAAGACAAATTTTCTTCATTCAACTTTTTGACTACTTCTCCCAAATCATTTGAAGAACAATTCCTTAATTCTTTTTTCAATTTCTTGATAAGTATTTGCATGCCATTAAATTTTAGTATAAGATCTTCATTTTCTTTTTCAGATGTGTCAAGTTATTCAAGGGATTCTTTAAGATTCTTTTTCAGATGTTTCATTTCTTCCTTGTCCATGATCTTCTCAAGTGGTTAAACTTATTTTCTGAGGACCAGAGCTCTGATACCAATTGATAGGATTAGGATCACTGAGAGGGGGGGGTGAATCAGTGATCTATCTATTATAAATTTTTCTTATTATCTTAAATCTTAACTTTAATGCTTAAGTACTGAATTAAAAATATCAATGCAAGTAAGATAAAAATACACAAATAATAACACCAAATATAATTACGGGGAAACCCAATGCAGGTGAAAACCCTGGTGGGAATTAGTACCCACAAACATTATTTACTAGTGTCTTATGATCATTGTTAGAAGATCCTTAACCCTGTTAGGAGTCTTTTACAATAACCTTGTTAGGGGTGGTGGAATTACTTTCCAAGGACTCACTATCCAAGAGCTCACTACTCAAATGGTGAAGGCTACAACCTTCTAGATCTTTGATACACATTGTATCTGCAAGGTGAACCGCTGCTGTGACACTGCTTGTCTGATCAGTTCATTTTGTGTGGTGATGCTTTAACCTCTTGTAAAGAACTAAAAAAATCTTATATTCACTCTAAAATCTTCTACTTCAATATCTATATCATCAACATATGACAGATATAGCTTTGTTTCTTTAACACTCTGCTATGCTTTTCTTATCTCTGGATTTTGCAACTTCTCTGATCACAGATGACCTTCTATAAGTACTTCCTCAAGGGACACAAACATGTTGGATTTAGGAAACCTTTTTCCATATATCTTTATCACTTAACTAATCATGCAACCCTTTTTTAAGTCAGTGCAATATCAATTAGAACTGCTTTACTCAAACTGAACAGACGCATCTTTTCACACAGTCTGCTCCACCAAATTAGCTCTAAATTATTTCTCTGGATGAATCAAGTCAGGAACCTTTAACCAAACATGATGAGATCACAAAAAATCACTAATCCAAAGGAACAATTCATAAGGATAGGTGAAAATTTTGTACCAAAACAATCTTTGTCGACTCTTTCCATGATCTCTGTCCTATTTTGGCATTCACTGGCTGTACCTCTTCAACTGGCTGTATCTTCTTCATACTTGCACTTCTGATCATGCTCTCTTATAATTAGCATGAATACATACTTACAAGATTATATTCAAAGGCACATGCCCTAACTCAGTCATATGAATGTGCACTAATGCTCTGTTCTTCTGGTACTCTGCTAATTGTCCAGTCTTCTATACTTAGCTAATTTATGATCTTCTGATAATGTGTACTGACTCCAACACTTTATATGAATTTTTTGCCATAATGAAAACACTAAATAGATTCATATACACTAGTATAGTCAACTTTCCAACAAAAATATCATTCAGTATAGCTGCAAAATCAAAAAGGTAGTCAATGCTATCCAAGGAGTTGGAGGTGTACTTGAAGAAGAGACAATGGTAAGTAAAATCCTAAGAACCTTACTGCCTATATATGCTATTAGAGTATCTTCTATACAAGAAATGAGAGCAGTAGAAAAAAATAATGTTACTCTAGATAGTCTGATTGGTAGATTGATTTCATTTGAGATGAATAACTTTGATAACAGTGTGTTACCATCTATAGAGTCTGCATTTAAATCTTCTTTGAAAATAAGTAAGTCAAGTCATAAACACACTATGAGGAATTCTAGTGAAAGTGATAGTGATGACCAAGGACTTGATGATATTGAAGCACTAATGGCCAGAAGATAACAGAGAGGAAAAGGTAGGTGCAAAGGTAAATTTCCACTTGTATGTTTTAATTGTAAAGAGATTGGACACTTTGCTGCTAGATGTCCTAAAAAAAGAAAAGAAGACAGAATCAATGATAGATCATATGAAAATAAGTTTGACAGAGGTGATAACAGAGATTACCGAAGAAACCAAAAATTTGATAGAAGAGATACCTGAGACTACAATGACAAAGGGAAGAAAGCTTGTTACATGGCTGAGAACAAAGCTGGAGATGCTGACACTGAATCTGATGAAGATATTAAGATGGTATTTGTAGCCATGAAAGATGATTCAGACTAAGAGGAAAGATATGTTGAGACTGCACTCATATCTAAGGTTAGTAAGAATGATGTCTGGATTATAGATAGTGGCTGAACTCACCACATGACCGGTGATAAACAAAAGTTTAAGACTTTTGAATACTATTGTTAGGTATGTTTAAAAAAAAATTCAAATAATGAAGTCCTTGGTTTTTTTTTGCAAAGAGTTTTATGAGGATACTTGAAAAACCCTTGTCTCATGTCTCAAAGTGTAAAGTTTGATCCAAAAACCCTAAGCATCAAAATGGTTTATAATTTCATGTTACTTTTTTCCACTTAAGGTCATGTCTCGCATGGGTTCCTTTTAAAATGTTTGTATTCAATGGGTTGTGAGTAACCTAACGCTTTGGTCCCGTATTATTCCAAAGTATAAGTCCACAAATGTTTTTATTAAATTCATTATCTGTTGAGCTAATATGTTTTGATCTAACGGCCCTCTTAATTGCTTATTCCTGAAGTGCTCAACATCTATCATTTAAGCCATTAAGCCATCATGACACATGTCTTTGGTGGGTCTGATGGTCAGAAAGGGTTTTAGTTAAATAGTGGGTAGATCTTGTTTCATCTGATGGTAGAATTATTCACTTAATCCCAACATGATCGACATCTATCATATAAGAGATTAAGTCTGAGCAATGCGTGTCTTTTGAGTGACGTGGGCCCTATCACACACAATATGATGGAGATTAAAGCACAGATAGATCTAACGGTGGACTTAATCACTTATGGCTAAGACGCACAAGATCTACCAGTTAAGACATTAAGCAGTGTTGACGTGTGGCACTTGGTGGACCTGGGTATTATGAATAGTTGTTGATTAAAGCACAAACAGATTTAGTGTGATCCAACAGATGACTTAAGGGCTTATCCCAAAGATGTGCAAGATCTATTGATTAAGCCATTAAGCCATGATGACGTGTGTCCTGACGATGACATGTATTCCACTAAAGGTGAAGGTGTCCATAGATTAAAAGGTGGAAAGTTTGAAGAAGATCTAATGGCTGACTTAATTGCTTAAAGGAAAAGTGAATGAGATCTATCATTTAAGTGATTAAGCCGTGATGCCACATGTCCTAGTTGGTCTGGCTAAGGTCATAAAGAAGGGACTAAATACAAAGCAAGTATAGATTGATACGTAGCTAACTTAATCACTTAAAGGAAAAGTGATCGACATCTAAAGGATAAGCAATTAAGTCATGGTGATAGGTGGCAAAAGGGTGGGTCATGTACAGCGTAGAGATGATGTTAAAAAGGTGTAGTTACTGAAGAGATCATACAACTTTCTTAATAGCTTAAAGAAAAGATGATTGAGATCTAACATCTAAGCCATTAAGTGGTGTTGACATGTGTCCAAGTTGATGAAGTTGCAGCCACAATCAGTAAACTCAGGGTGAAATAACTTGTAGCCAGTTTAGATAAATTTGATAGTTGGCTTGATCGCTTATGGAGAAGATGCACGAGATCTATCATTTAAGAAATCAAGTCATGCTGATACATGTCCCAAAGGAATAGTTGTTCCTGGGAAGAAATGAGAGCCGCCCAATGAAGATGTTATTGAAGATCTATGGTAAAAATTCAAAGTTCTTAAAATGGTTGTCAGTAAACCGTTAAGCCACAAGTTTTGAACCAGGCTAATTGATTATAGAACATGCGGCCACTTTAGTTCAATTTAATGAAAAAGATTGATTTGATTGAGGCCATATAATTCATCACTTAAACTTGAAGCTACCATAATTCATCAAGGTCATTCAAGCGAAGATCAAAATTGCAGTGATATTGAGCTCTTTGTGACCAAATTGCAGAATGGGTAAGTATTCTGTGATACAGTATAAATTCATGCTTTCAGTAAGATTTAAAATTTGAAAAGGTCTCAAAATTGTTATTTTTAATTTGAATTTCATTCTCGTAAGAAGCCCTAGATTCAGAAAATGGCCCCTAGGATTGAATTCTCTGGCAAGGTGCAATATAAATATGGAAATGTATGATACAACCTTCTACAACAATTGAGTAGGTCCATAGGTGATACTACCCAGATTAAGAGAATAGTTCCAGCACATCCCCATTTTAGATTCGGGGAGGGTTTGTATGATACAGGTAGATGGGCCAAAGATGCCAGCACTAGCACAAGTAGTTTAAATTTATTTAACACTGCTTATAGCCAAAGGAATGCTCCCTCCCCAGATTGCAACATATGGGATCTAGTTGTGGGTAAATTGATAGTGCCTGGAGTATTTATGGATATATACCTATTTACTTTGATAGCCAATGCATATGACAAAGTATCAATGGTTTTAAGAGATACAGAGGGGAATGTGTTGTTGACTGTCATAGCCAATGAAATTAGAAAGGTATTTAGTTTAAGAAACCTCTCAATTCAAATGGATGACATTAATTTTGACTATTTCAAATAAGTGTACCAAAATTAGAAGGAGTACTACATAAATGAGGCTTTGAAAGGATATTTTAATAAAATAGGGGATTTGATTGTTGTAGGCCCAAATACACTAGAGCCTTTTAAACTAGACTATTTCAATAGCAAGGCTAGGAGAATGTATAGTGCATTGTGCCATGTGCTAGGAGAAGATGAGGAAACGACAATGCCTATCCACCTCATGCTTATGGTTGTTCAAATTTTACATCCCCACTTGTCAATAGTTTTTGATTATGCTTCCTACATTGTTGAATTAATGCATGAGGGTCTGATAGGCATCAAGGATAAGAATATACTCAAACCAATGGGATGGTACTCTTTAATGATGCATATGATTTTTTTTAATAGTGCTGATTTCTTTGAAGAAGAAATGGACCTCACTAAGTTTCAGGATGTTGAGGATTTGCCTATTCAAATGTGGAGTGATGATTTGTCTTGGGACAGAAAAGAAGCCAGCTACATAAAATTTGATAGAGCTTTTGCTGTTAGGCTTAAATCATTATTATATAAGGAAAACCCTAGAATCAGTACATATATGATGAGACTATTAAGGCCTTTGGAGTATGCCCCAGAACTAAAAATTGTTCATAATTGGGGTGATCTTATTTTGTACCCTATCTCCACAGTTATCAGAGTTTATGGTTTCAGGGGAACCCCAAATGTTTGGCCTTATAGAGTGCCACTAAAGATTGGTATAGCAAAGATTCTGAGGCAACTAGGTGGGTTACAAGAAGAATCCTTGATAGGAAAGATGAAGGGAAGTATTTTCCCTACCCTCACCAGAGCCCGTCACTTCATCATTACAAAGGGGTGATGGACACAATTTGATAAGTATTTTGAGCCATGCCATTTAGCAACATTTGTTTCAAGGAGTGCAGATAATGAGGGTTTCATTATTCACATGTTTAGGAAGAGAACCAAGTGCCTAGTACTAGATCACCAATTCAATTTCCCAGAGGACATCATAAATAATGAGTTTGATCTGAATGAACAAGAGATTAGGAAATAAAATGGCTGGTGTATAAAAAATATTTGGATTTTATTCACAATTTTGATGGATCTTATGATCCCTTGAAGGTATTTTTGCCTTGGGCTAAAAAGGTTGAGTCTCTGATGACAATGTTTGAAGATATAATGCAAACTCTTGACCAGAAGAAGAACAAAGTGATGGAGACCGAGCCAGAAAAAGCTATGGCTATTCTGAGAAAAATTACAGAGGGAAGGGTAATCCCACCTGGGAATTATGTGGTCTATAAATGGAGAGGGTAAAATACAATCATGCATAAGATTGACAAGAATTTTGACCAAAAGGGGAAGAGGCTAGAAGATATTGGTGCTCAAATACTGCCATCTCCAAAGAGGCAAAAGATGGAAGGAAAAGAACAATCAAGTGATATATATTCTCCTTCTCAGTCCCCTCTATAGATGGATGATCAAGCTATTGCGAAACAATTGGTCAAGATGGGAACTATAGGGCATGATTTTTTCACAACCTAGGAGCTACAAGAAGGAGTGCCAGAGGCACCTAGGCATGCAACTCTGGATCTTATAGTAGCAGAGTTTTGAGGAAAAGAGCTAGACCCTGTAACCAAGCTGGTCGGTGAAGAATTTTTATCTGATGATAATTTTGTTAAGGTTAGAGCCTTCATTCAATTCCTGTGGAGAGCCCATATTGATGAATTCAAGGAGAAATGTCACAAATTGAAAGAAGCTCAACCTAACTAGAGAAAAGAAGACATTGAAAAGGAAGTCAAACAAGAATTGATGACCAAGTTTGACAAGATAACACCTGAAGAGGGCAAGGAGTTAGTGAAGAAAAAAGGAATCCTCCTCTTACCCCAGTGGTATTTGGCTAATGCCATTGTATTTGATGCTGTGAGAAAAGAGGCCAATATGTTGCACACCAGTGGTACATCAATTGGTGCCCAAATCAGTGAAGATCATGTAGCATTGGCAATATGATCCTTAAAGAGGAAGAATAAAAGGAGAACTAATGAGGATGATCAGGCTGAGAATATAGGTAGCCTCATATTAAAATGAGTTTAAGATACCTCAGGGGTGGAAGCAGCTTATAACCTTACTTTACAAACTACAAAATTAAGTTTGAAGGTAGTTGAGAGGCAAGAAGATACTTTTAAGAGCCTGACACAAAAATATGAAGTTGTCCTGAAGGCTTATAATGATGAAAGGATTAAATATATCCAAAAGGATGATATGATTTCATTCCTACAGGGAAGACAAATAGTGCAAGTTGTGCCTCAAAGGAGGATTACACAAAACCCCCACCAGCCATCCTCATCAAGTCCTATTATTACCTATCCTCCTTCCCCTGCACCATCAAACCTAACCACACTAGAGTAGGTTGAGTAAGAGAAAGAAAGAATAATTTCTAAAAGAGCAGAGCTGGAGAGGAAAAAGAAAGAATGGGTTGAATAGTTTGTGGCCTTCAAAGAAGCACAAGCATGGGTGAAGCAAAAGTATGTAGACAAGATACACATCACCCTTATGAATTGTACTCATGAATTGGTGCCTACTGCCATCTATGCACAAGGAAAGAAAATTCTTAGCATGATGAATGAGTGCAATGCAGACAAGGACAATTTAGACCAATTGGTGAATAAATGGAAAGGGAAGGGAGGAGAATTAAAGTTCTTCCACACCACTTGTAAAAATGAGAACAATGTTGATATTGTTTTAACTGGCACCCATAAATGTGTAAAATTGATCATGGACATGGATATAAGAGGGAACATTGTCATAAGAAAAGTAATGGCCCTAAAAAGGAATATTCAAAGGACCGATATGAAATGTTCCCAAATCATTTTAAGAAGAATCGAGATATTAAAGATGAAGTATTATGGCATCAAAAAATGAATGAGGCACTAGCAGTAAGAACAAACAGTATAATTACCCTGGAAAGAACATTGCTATTTGTTCAAACAGTTGAGATAGTAGGTAAAGCCAGTGCATTTTTTGGATGTTGGTTAGATGAGATTGAGAAGGCATATATCACTTGGAAGGAGATTAACAATAGAAAGGATGAGGTCCTTAACTTCAACAGGCCAAGTGATGAGGTGTATACTTCTTGGAAAGACAAGTACACAATAGTCAAGATCCAGGAGAAGGTGATGACATGTAGGTGGATGATGAAACCCATTAGGTTGGTTGATATAGTTAAGAATGAAAATCCTACATCACCAACATTAGAGACAACAGACTCCAGATGGCTCATGCTGAACAACTTTGAAGTAGTTGCAAGTACCAAGTGGTCAAGAGAACAAATTTATTAAATATCTATTGTAACAAGAGTGGTTATCACTCCATTAGCTAGTTTTTCTTTTTAGTGAGTCATTGATTTTTTTCCTTATTCCAAATGATCTGAAGCTTTTTGCAATCCTCTTCTATAAAAGGATTTCCAAGATCATTGGAAGGTGCTGGAAAATTTGTATTGTAAACCATTTGTAAAATTTTCAGTCAAGAGGGGAAAGATAATATAATTTGTACTAGATAGTGTAAGAAGTTAGAAATAAAGTTGAGAGATCTTTTCTAGGTTATTGAAGAGGTTATCTCTGAGTACTTTTTGTATATTAAAATAAGATTTTCTGAATTTAATACAAAGATCCAGATTTCAATCTCTCCTGTGTTATGTGTCATGAGTTATAAATTTTCTGATTCATTAGCATAGTCTTCTTTGTGTTTATGTACTTATTTGAGAGTTTTGATCTAGGATCAGATTAAATTAGGCTCTGATTTATGCATAGATTCATCTGACACATTGCAAGGATTCTATTAGTAGTAGGGGTTTTTGGATGGTTGTATTACGATTTGAAGTCTTTGGTGAACATTAATTTCAGTATATTGTATCTGAGTCAGAATATAGCCCAATGGATAAAGATCTGATATGAAGCTGATAAGTTTTGTTTTATTGCATATCTAGTCACACATTGGCTGTGTTTTCCTAGAAGCAAACATTAAAAATCCATTAAGTCTACATTTGTGTAAGTTTGTTATAATTTCTATCTCATGCTCCATTTCAAGGTTGATGTTTAGTGGGTAATTAGCCAATTATCTAGTATCTCCCGGTTATGTTGATTCATTGTGAGATTACTGCTTGATAGTACCTGATTGAATATATAAATAGGTATAACACGGTATCCCCCCCCTTGGTGTAGCATGACCTAAAGAGTAGAATTATTAAGAGAGTGCTTGTTAGTTGGTCCTTTTCTTATATGAAAACACATTTGGAGGTGGTTCCTCTCTAAAAATAATCATAAAGGGAAGAGGTTAATGCTGTTTCTATTGCAACATAAAAAGAAACAAAAAAAATGGCGACTCTGCTGGGGATTGCATGTTTCATTGCAACAAGTGAATAAGGTTTCTCAAGTTGAGCTGGACTCCTGGCCTACTTACTTGTCATGACCATTTGGTTGACCATTGTACTATAGATTTGTATATTTGCATGTCCCAGTGACTCATATTACCCTTGAGAATATATCGGGATAAGTTCTTAGAATGTGTTTATATTTGTGACCTGTAAAAACTTTCCATAACAGAAATTTGTTACTCAAAGTTATTGTGTATTTTCCCAGCTTTTTTCTTTTGTTGGGTGGAGAATCAAATAAATCTCTACATTAGTGTTGAGTTATTATTATTTTATACACCATTTTCTAGCTATGAGTTACAAAAATACCAGATCCAGGATGAACAGTCATCTTGAGAATGAATTGCAAGGTGAGATTCCATCCACTTTCAGAGTTGGGAAATCAGTAAACATAAATGGTTCCCTGGAGGCAGAGAAGGAACATAAGAATGGATACTCCCATTCCACCTAATCATGAGGAAGAAAATGTCAAAGTTGAACAAGAAACACAACCAGGATTAGGAATCTATGGGGAGTATTACTCCCAGAGTGAAAGGGTTGATGATGTCCCTAGATATACTAGAAAGATGGTTCATGGTAAGTCTCAAGGACATGAGACTAGGTCTAGATCCAAGAATAGAGGTGAAGATAATATGTATTGTCCAAGTGATCTGAGCTCTCCCTCATCTAAAATACCACATGCCCATCATCACAGAAGAGAGAGAACCATCATGGAAGAAAACTCAGAATCTAACATAACTCTTGTGGATTCTAAAGAGATTTTTGAAGAAGTGGGTGAATTGGAAAGAAAAATAAGAGAATAGATTGCCTTGAGAAAAAAAGAGAAAGAGAAAAAGAGGAAAGAATCAGGCATGCTCAGATTCAAAGTGACCATTTGAAAAGGCAACTCTGAGATTTGGAGGCAATGAATGCTACTTTTATACCTGAAAAAATTGAATATGAACCTGTTGTTCAACAATTGTATGACATACAAACAAAGGTAAAAAAAAGGTAGCATCTATTAAAATAAAGGAGCCAGTGAACAAAGGGAGTATAGTGGATCCCCTAGTTAAGCTGGATACTGCATTGGAGAGTGCTAAAAGAGAGAGGGAAATAATAGCCAAGGAATTAGAAAAGGCTGAGTTGGAAGTCTTTGTTCTTGAAATGAAAAGCAAAATTGAATTCCTTAGGCAAACCTTTGGTCCTCACCCTACTGATCCTGGTCCTAAAATGTCTCTGAACTTGGAAAAGAGTATACCACCACCTATTTATTTTGGAAATGCTACCACTTCAAATACTCAAGGTAACACTTTATCTCAAAAAACTCCTATCTATACTAAAAGGTACAGACAATTTATTTTCCTTGGCATCCCTGGTTATCCCAATGAGATTACTAAGAAGATTAGGGATAAGCTTCCTAAATTTTCTAGGAATAATGTAATAACATGTGAAGAACATCTAAAGCATTTTATGGATATGGTTGATGACTGTGAAATCACACATGATGATGTTATGATGAAATTATTTGTGCAATCACTAACTAAGGATGCTAGGGACTAGTTTAGAGGATTTCCACATGAATGTATCGGGTCCATGCATGAGGTGAAGGAATGTTTCAGGGACCAATATGGGGATAGGACTAATGAGGTGTTCATGTTGAATGAGTTCAACAACATAAAGAAGAACCCTAATGAAGAGGTGATGGAATTCAATATTAGGTTCCAGAGGGCAATGCACAAATTGCTACAAGTGATGAGACTAGATGACAAGGTATGTCTCGCTACCTATCTTAATGATTTTGATGCAAAAATGGGTTATTTGTTAAGAGATATGAACCCTAAAAATATTCAGGAAACATATAAGGTAGCAGTCAACATTGAGATAAATAGAAGAGTTTCTAGGAAAGTTGGCAGAAGAGAAGATTGAAAACTCACTAGGTATAATAAGAAAGAATCAGATAAACTCTTGAGTTCTAAACCTAAGGAGGATGAAAACCTTAAGTTGATTCTGAATGCTCTAAAAAATTTAAATCTTGGAGAAATTAGTCATAATAGGGCTCCAAATAATGATAATCCTTCCTATGGAAATTACAATAGACAGCCTAGGATGCATAACTATCCTTATACTACTCAATGGAAAGATGGGAAACCTATTATCCCACCAAAGAAGGATAAATCTGATGAAAAAACTCTTGACCCCCTGCACAAGACTTCTATAAATATGTGTAGTGAAAATCCCTGGTGTGTACCTTGTCAGTCTCCACACAACCTTGAAAATTATGTTATTGCTGCCAGAATTTCTGCCACTGAGGAAAATGAAGAAGAGGAAGAATATGATGATAGTGGTTGTGCTATGAATTCCTCACTATTTAATGAAGAAACATATTATGAGCCTAATGATTATGATATACAGGATTGGGAAATTGATAATATGAGATGCAATGCTAAAAGATGTGATAAGATCCATGTTTTGAGAAGGCCATCTGATGGAGTGATAGTTGAGATCATGGCTAATATGGTTGCACAAGAAAGGGGTAATTATGTTTTAAGAAACATAGTAGTTGGAAATGCAGATGGAAAACCTGCTAGTATCTTTATCAAGGATACCCCAAATAGTACCAAGAGGCCACAAGAAAGGGAGAAACAATCTAAAGGTACTAATAAGGTTTTAATTAAGAAGGGTAACAAACCTAATATCCCAAATATGTATAAAGAAAAGATGAAGACACTAGAGAGTTCCATACCTTATCCCAAAAAGGAGGACAAACCACATAGGGGAAATGAAGCTAAAATGGCTACCCAAGTAGAAGATGTAGATTGCACAAATTAGAAATAAGACATTTTTGATATGACATACACCCTTGTGGATATGGGGAAAATTTTGTCTCAGATAACTGTTAAAGTGCCTCTATTAGAAATGATGAGGATAGGAGAGAATAAGGAAAAGACTCTGACATGGGTGAAGAGTGTTAGCTCTACCAAAACTATGGGACCAGAACAAAACAAGAAAGTGTTAGACACTAAGGATAAATCATCAAAGGAATCTGATGAACTTGTATCAAAGATTCCTCAAATTTATTTAGATACCAATATTGTTAGCACTACTGCAGAAACTGTCCATCCCTTTTTCCTAACATTGTTAATAAAAGAAAAAATGTTGAAGAACTGCATGATTGACTCTGGGGCATCCAACACTGTTATGCCTTGAGAAGTCATGAGGTTATGGGACTAAAAGTAGACACTCCACATGGGAGATGCCAAGCTATGGATTCCAGAGAAGTGTCTATTATAGGAACTATTAAGGATTTTCCTTATAAATTGGCAGCTTTCCCAGATAAAGTGCTAACTATGAGTGTATTGGTTGTAGACATTCCCCCCCAATATGGAATGTTATTGTCAAGAAAATGGAGTGCATCTATGGGGGGAAGCATTAAATGTGAATTATCATTTGCCACTTTCAACATAAATGGTGAAAACATCAAAGTATCAAGGGAAACTAAAACTCCTCACATGATTAAGGAAAAAGATGATAACAACATGAATTGTTTCTTAGATATTGAAATGGGGTCGTTTCAAGTGTAGGAAAGTCAAGCTGTAAAAGGATCATAACCTACATTATTATTGGAAGATGTAAGTAATTTATCTAAACAAACTAAGTTATGGATAATGTATTTTGATGGTGCCATTTCTAAGGAGGGGGCTGGTGCTTGACTTTTGTTGATATCTCCCGCTGGAAAAACCTTCAATTTTCATTTTATCTGTTGTTTAATTGTACAAATAATGTGGTAGAATATGAGGATCTATTGATAGGTTTGAGACTAGCTAAAAGACATGGAATGAAATGCATCAGAGCTATTGGAGACTCTGAGCTAGTGGTATCTTAGATCAAATCTAAATATGCATCAAAGAACCATAGATTGAAGCAGTACTGAAATGCAGTATGGGATGAGATAGAAAGTTTTGATGCATTCAGTATTGATTGGATAGATAGAAGCCAAAATAGAATGGCAGATCTATTAGCTAATATTGCTTTAAGGCCAGAAGATATTACCTTTTCTGGAATTTCTAAGATAGAAATTCAAACTAGGCCTTCAATACTTGACAATGTGGATAGCTGAAAAGTGTTTGATGATGATGTAGATATTCTTAGATTCTTGTATTGTGAGGCAAGTCTTGATAATAAAGAGATAGATTTCACAGAGTATGTGAAAAACATTGATGGAAAGGATACTGCCTTGGGAAAGGAAATATTGCATCTAAAGTCAAATAAAGTCCCAAAAGGACTAGTTTTTTTGGAGAGGGCCTTTGATAGTAAGGACAAACCATACTTTGTTACATGTGTAAATAGATCTAAATATTTGAAGGAAGTTAATGTGGGAACAGAAGAAGTTCCTAAGAACTTATTTATTGGTTATAAAATGTCACCCAAGGTGAAAAAGGATCTAACTGATCTTTTAAGGAAATACAAAAAAGTCTTTGCCTAGACATATGATGACCTAAAGACATATAATTAGGAACTGTTTCAACATGAAATTCCATTGAAAGAAGATGCCAAGCCCTTTAGGAAAAAGAAAAGACCCATAAATCTCACCCTTAGGCTTAAAATGTAGTAGAAATTGAAAAAGATGAAAGATGCTGGGATAATCAAACCCATTAGGCATTCTTCCTGGGTTTCTAATATGGTCCCTGTTAGAAAGAAGAATGGGGATATTAGGCTGTGTGTGGATTTCAGAAATTTGAACATATCTTCCTTAAAAGACAATTATGCTCTCCCTAACATGGAGAATATGCTACAGAGATTCACTGGATATGAACTTATGTCCATGATGGATGGATTCTTTGGGTATAACCAGATTATGGTCAAAGACAAAGAGTAAGAGTAGTTTAAGACTACTTTTACCATGCCATGGGGAACATATGTGTATGTGAGGATGCCTTTTGGTCTGATGAATGCTGGGGCTACTTTCTAGAGGGCCATGGATGTTGCATTTTTAGACTTTGTGCAAAAATTTCTTGAGGTCTATCAGGATGATCTCACAACATACTCAAAGAAGGAAGAGAAACATTGTGAGCATTTGGAAAATATTTTTGAAAGAGCCCTAGAACTTGGGATTTCTCTCAATCCCAAGAAGTGCATCTTTCGGGTGACATAAGGTAAGTTATTGGGTCACATTGTTTCAAAGGAAGGGGTTAGAATTGACCCAGATAGGGTAGCTTCTATTGACAAAGTGCCCATCCCAAGAAATGTCAAGGGAATTCTGTCCTTCTTCAAATAGGTAAATTTTCTCAGAAGGTTTGTAACTAACTTTGCTAAAAAAAGTAGACCAATTTCAAAAATGTTAAAGAAGGATGCTAAAATGGAATGGGATGGGGAGGCCACTAAATCTTTTCAAGAAATTAAGGAAGCTATCAAGGATGCCCCTATCCTAAGAAATTCTGATTATTCTAAACCCATGAATATTTTTCATTTGCATCTTGTCATACTATTGCTGATGTATTGTTACAGAAAAATGAAGAGGGTTTTGAGCAGCCTATTGCCTTTTTTAGCAAATCATTACAGTCTGCAGAACTTAAATATGATATAACTGAGATGCATTCTTATATACTGGTAAGGGGTGTGAAATATTTTAGATGTTATTTAATAGGTACCATTGTAATAGCTTATGTCCCCTCAGCACTAGTCAAGGACATCTTTACTCAACAAGAGGTATCAGGAAAAAGGTGTAGATAGATAAATAGGATTCAGGAGATCAAAATAGAAATCCAGATCACTAAGTTGGTTAGATGGATGGGTTTAGCCAAATTAATGGCTAGTGAAAACTTGGATGCTAATCACATTAATACCCTAGAAGAAGAACATATACCTTTCATTTGTAACCTTGATCATTGTGACTGGTACACTAACATTATTTATTATTTGCAAAGAATAAACTGTCCACAAGGTATGCATGAGAATAAGAAAAGAACATTAAAATTGCAAGAAATCCATTTTTCCCTAATCAGAGATGAGCTATGGTGGAGGAGCCCTGCAGGAATTTTATTGAAGTGTGTTGATAAAGAAAAAGCAAACAAGATACTACAAGAGATGCATAATGGAGTAAGTGGTGGCCATTACATGTCCAAGACTACTACACATAAGATTATTAGAGTAGGGTGGTGGAACCCATGTCGACAAAGTAATTTGTATCCATTCTTGTTCAGGGAAGTACCTATTTATATATACTTACTTGTCTTTTCTAGATTTTATTGTTTACCATCTTTCTCTTATCGAAGTATTATCATTCACTTTCATATGTCTTGTGGTTTAATATTTTGAGATTCTCTTTATCCTTGAATCATTTTCTTAAGACTCTTTTTCAATAAAGAAATTTAAACACCTAATCTTGTGACTTTTTCCCTTAAGGACATATAGTAATTGCAATTGATCTTGAATGTGCTTTTGACTAAGTTCAAAGTCTTATGTGATGTTTTCATATAAATCCTGATATAATTAAAGGGAATTTTACATATTTTACCTTTGCATTATAAATCACTAATCTATATTGATGGTAAAAGTAGTCAATTTACAATCGTGACCTAAGAGGTAATACTTTAAAAGATAATTATATCTTTGTTTTAATGACACTCTTCAAATTGGCGATCTATTAACATTTTGAAGAGGTTGATCTTGTCTTAATCAAGCCTTCATGCATTTGAATATTCATTATTTTCGATAAAAGAATGATGTTGTTGTTTATGGTCATGATCTAAAAGATTACAATGTGTTATGATTTGATTGATAACGATGTGATAAATAATATCTCCTTTCCACACATATTTTGTACCCTGATTCCTATAGAATCATTAGGATGGTCATTATTTCAATGGTGTGATAAGAATATTGGTGAAGGTGCTATTAAGTATATATATGTCTTTTTGAAATATGTTATGCTTATGAACATGAAAGAAAGTTTGAATAGATTGATTATGGAAAACATTATTAAAGAATGTTATATTAATACATGCTTTCTTATGAAGATGTTCATATTATTATATCCATAGATATTTTTGATACTAATATATACTTATGATTTCTTTTATCAACCATCATGAGTAAAAGTTATATTGATAATATGTTTACTTAATATGTAGTTTTCATACCATTTGTTATTAAAGAAAGAAAAAGTTTAAATGGTTTGATTTCTATTATTATTATTATTATTGTTATTATTAAATCAAAACAATATTTTTGTCAAAAGAAAAGCTAACGAATTAAGTTATTAAGCTTTGTGTATTCAATAGATAAAAGATTATATTATTAATTTAGTTAATTTCAATTTCTTAGGAATTAATCATTATTATTATTTGAAATTAAACTTTCATCTATTGATTACTAATATTCATAACTATACTTTTCTCAATGTTTTAAACTTTTTGCATTGGCACTTGATCTTATTGTCGACAGGCAACAAGTTTTTGCAATCTTTAAAGCTCCAAGTAAAACACACAAGTCGATGTGTGAGAACGGAGACTAAGAAAAATACACGGTGATTTCTTTGCCACCAGACATCCATCAGCCTAGTTGCCACGTTCATCAGCATTGAAAATGATCAATGAAGACAACATACACCATGTTATGATTGACTTCCCAAGTACATTGCAGAATGACAAGGTGGCAAATTCATTTTATTCAAATTGCTCCATACTCTTCAATGTTGAAATGAGTAGTTGCCTACAAAGAGTGAAGAGAGGGCACAAAGCTGACAGAAAAACACCATGCCATGCCTCCATCTGCAAACAAGTTGACACCTTTAAACAGTAGCATGATACATCAACATGTGCCAAATAGTGTGAACACCATTCTCTACTCCATGTGGTCACTATGTATAGCAGTTTGCAAGGGTGGACAACGACAATCACTCCTAGCCATCACAAGATTGGCAAAATCCTCTAAGTTTTAATGCCAATGAAATGGTGAGTAACTTGTATCTTCTCATAGCCGTGGAAAATGGTCAACCAGCAATCCGAATGCCTCTTGTACGCTGATGTTATCAAAATACAAATAATAAGTTTTGTAATGATTAAAAATACAAAAAAAATAGCAAATATTATATCCCATGCCACAGCAAATAGCTGCCACCTTCATCAGTGGTAATGATATAGCCAGTGCCGATTAAATAGTGTGATGGTTTCCTACAAGGTGGTCGCTTGCAAGATACATTCTGGGAGGTGTAGCCTATGTAATGGGAAATGCGGTTGAGGGTTCCTCTTCACTTGGCACAGGCAGTAGAATACTGTAGTAGCAAAGGAAGGGCTCTCTATCATGATCTTAATGCTTATAGAATCTTGTTTGTGTGAGGCCTACCCCCTATCTGACATAATCTTAACACTATTTCTCTTTCATATGTTCTCTTGTCGATTCAGATTTTGTTATAGTTGGACTTTTGGGAAGCATGAATTCTTTATGGATCCGTTGAATCCTTTTCTTGTAAACAACACCTGGTTACATAACCAGGGACTCTATTAGATACCTTGTGTGAGTGATCCAGACTTCTGTTTAAGACTTAATTTTGATGGTTTAGTATATTGGATTAGTATGTGGATGTTAGATATAATCAAAATACAAATTTATTGAAAGTTATGTTTATGCATGTGGAATAGATGCAGATAGTGTTAAGTTCAATAATCTTTGATGCAAGTGTGAGTGAATGTGTTTTCAAATTAAATTATGTATTCTATTATTTTATGTATTGATTTATTGGACGTACTGATGTGTGCAATGAGTGTGTAGGAAAGTTGACCATGGTACTAATCGGGGATTCATGAATGGACCTATGTGAAAACCATGATGCTAAGGCCCTATCTATATAAAGAGACATGGACCTCATTGTATTGTCTTTTTATTCGTAAAAGTGTGGTGTATGATTGTAATTTATTTAATTAAGTAAATGTGTAATAAGTCATGCTCATG
>MU225864.1:711901-724379 GCA_018584345.1 Thuja plicata
CCAGGAGTTTCTTCATTCTGGGGGGACTTTGGTGTCTCATCCCTCTCTCATGGGGGGGCTGGTTGTACTTATGGTCTTGAGAGAGTCTCTTGAGCCATTTCTTTTCTACATTCTTCTATCTCTTTTTGGAGAGGGGTTTTTCCCACTGGGTTTTCTTCTTTGTCTCCGGTTTGCAGAGATTTCCTTGTACTGGGTACCTGATCAGGCCTTGTTGTCGGGACCCATTTCTTGCTTTCTTAGTCTTGCTAGGTCTGCTTTCTCCCTGTGTTCATCTTAAGGGGGGGTGTTAGAGTATTATTTCATTTTTACTCTAGTTGCTTAAGCATCTCTTAGGTGCATTATTAATTAACTCTTAATTAATAATGTGCAACCTAGTTTTCCCTTTTAGGGTTTTGTTCACCTTTTTAAGGTTGAACATTGTAATTGTGATTCATTAATTCAGATTATAATTTCGCTCTCACTTTCTGAGAAACTTCTGAGTTCTTCAACTTTTTCATCTTTGTGTTTCTACTTTGTATCAGGTTCTTGCATGCAGGTGTATTCGGGGTCTGTGGATTTGCATGTTTGCAAAATCCTACAGGTTATGTATAGCCGCGTGCTTCCCTCTTGTAGTGGTTTGCCCTGAGCTTGTCCATGAATGTATTAAAAATTATGACCAGTGAATTGAGTCAATTCTTAATAGAAATGGCAAAGTATTAATGACTGTGAATAGAGGAATTGTTGCCTCAGCTTTCCAAATCTAAGAGTGAACTTTTTTAGCTTTCTCTCCTGCCCAATCCCTAGTTAAGTTCAAGCCTAATGCTGATGCGAATCATACTTCCATGGCTAAGTATTGGTTTTTAAATGCCCAAAGAGGAGGTTCCCATTTGCACAAGAAGTTAAACAAAAATCACATGCATCCGCACATTAGTGATATCATGGTAATGCTGCACAGAGTTAGAGGGTCACCCGAGACTTCCTTATTTGCAGAATGGTTATTCTGCTATGTAGAAATTATTTTAGAGGGTAAGCATAAACTGGATTGGGCTGAGTTAATTATAGAATCCATGAGGGAACAGTTGAATAGTTCCAAGCATACTGGCTATATCTTTTATATGTCTTCTTATCTGATTTATTGCCTAGCATGCAGTAGGATATGGGATGGCATGGTTCACGAGCCTTGGATTGATGGCATGTGTGTGTTTGAATATTTCTCTATGCTTTGCAAAGATAGTGTGATTTAGAATTATAAGAGAGTTCATGATACTTTTATGGGAAAGATTTGCTTTGAAATATCTGGAGATTCGGCCAGGAGGATGAGCTCAGCAGCTCAGCACTTTGTGACTAGGTTTGGGAGTTATTATATCCAATTCCCTAGGATCTCTTATTTAAGAATTGGTGGTTTTGAGGATGCCCCTACCAAATTGCCTAGATATGCATTTGATTGTTTCATCTTTGCTAAAATCTGTAGATAGCTCACCATTGTATTAAAACGTTTCCTTCCTGGAGACCGAGGTGAAAAAATATTCCCATTACAGCTAGGAAAGTTTTCATGTCTAACTTTTGAAGATGCCATAAGTATTGAAAGTGACCTTGGTCATTTCGATTTCAAGTACTACACAGAGAGAACAGGCTTTGATAACAAAAATTTTGCTAGCGGCAACTTGGGTTTAAGGTCTCTCATGTTTCCAGTTCCCCATTTAGAGGATTTCTGGGAGGATTGTGTAAACAAATCTCAAGTCATGACCAGAAGCCTTAGTAGACTCTGCATCTCCCAAATTTTGTCCATGAGAATACAGTTTAGCATAGAAGGAGTAACAGATGATGGTTCTAATTTGATTGAGCCTAATTTCAAAAGACTTCTAGATATTGAAGAGGTAGATGTTGATTGGTCAAAGGAGGAAGAAGAAATTAACAGAGAAATGGCTACAAGCAAAAAAAGAGCAGTCCAGTCCTAAAACGACTAGAAATAAATCTTCAATTTTATTTTCTTCCCCAATTGTTTCTAATATGCCTAAAATATCTGATAATGTAGGTTCATCTGGTAAGCAGCAAAAGAAAGAATCTAAAAAGAATTCAGTTGCAAAGCTTTCATCTATGGTCTCTCCTCAACGTATCACTAGGTCGCGCTCCAGATCACAAAAGAAAGCAAAGATGACACAATAGCAGACGGAGATAGTTAATCTGGAAGATTACAAGTTTGAAGACTTGAATTATCAAATTGGTGATGATGATCAAATTGGGAAAGATCTTCTTGACCTTGAAGATGTAACCCTAGATTTAATGGATACTCCTATTAAAGTTGATCCCCAACAAGAAACAACCAGTGACACACCCAAATGGTTAACTTCTTTAGTCAATAAGAAGAAAAGTTTGATTCTCATGTCAATACCAGTGCAAGATATTGTGAGTAAGTATGCTCAGAAAACCCCTAAAGCCAAGAAGGTGAAAAGCACAACGCGCATGTTTCTGATGCTAAGACTAGAAAGTGGACAGTCGAGGTCACTACTTATAGGCCTAAGGAAGAGAAGCAAGATGTGGCAGTTGAGGACTTTGAAGTTACCAAAATTGAGTTGGGAACAATGGACAGAGCTGGGAAAAACCACCTATTCAAAGAAACAGCCCAACAAATGCTGATTACATTGGTGCAGGATAGAAAAGAGAAGAAAGAATTGAAATAGACCATTGTTTCATTTTCTCAGTTTATTAATACATTCTACAACTTTGATGCTACCCCATTGTCTCAATCTTCTCAAGTGTTTGATCCCAATTCTAAAGAAAATAAGACTCTACTAAATCAAGTTCAAAGGGGATGAACTTTGGTTTCTTCAGTTGATGAATGGATGGCTCAAGTGCTAAATAATGGCAGACAGTATATTAAAGATTCCCATTCAATTATTCATAACACTGAGACAACAATAGGGGAACTGTAGGCTCAACGTCAAGTATAGGGAACAGATGAAGAAAAGTGGGTGTCAGCAATGACTAAATTTATGGAAATTAAAAGGCACAACTTTAATAAATTCTGTGCACAAAAGTCACTTAAAGGTGCCGAGGAGTCTTACTTCTTCATACTCAAAAAAACCATCAGCTGGCGTATTGCTCTGATAAGAAGTTCCATTACGGAGAATAAAGAATATGAAGATGAAGCAAAGAAAATCCAAAAGGCTACCTTAACAAAGTTGAAAGTGATTAATTTCACTTATACCTACCCCTCTGTCTTTGGTGAACAAGAAATGAAAGGTGCTTTGGATGGTTTTGAATCAGCTATTGAAACTATCAGAGAAAAGATTCATCCCAAGGCCTCTGATTTGACCCAGATAGCAAGGATTGAATTCATGATTTATTTGTGTGTTGATCAGTTATCCAATGTTACTGATAAGGTGAATAAGTTGAGCTGGAATAAAGACACCTCCATGGCCTGAATAGTGAACTCTAAAATCCTGCACCTGTCGCTTGCAAAGAAATTAGTTCAAGCATACAAAGAATGGAAGCTGACTCGATCGGTTACCAATGAAGAAGGAAGTCCAGCAACAAGCGAGGATCGTGCCTTCGATAAAGAGCCTAATTTGGCCATCTAGTTTCCCTTTTTACTATGTTATTATGCTAAACTTTAAGGACATGTGTCCTCTGTCTGATGGATTTGTTACTTAACTATTTGCTTGAGAGGCCGTGTTTTTTTGGAGGCCTCTCGGTGCTCTATTTCTATTTATTCTGGCTGCTAAAACTTTGAAAGTGTTCAAAATTTTTTTGGATATAGATAGATAGTTTGGATAATTATAGTTCAGATGGTGAATGTTGTGAACAAAATTGATTTCAAACAATTATCTGTGTAGTAAATTTTGAATGATATAACAAGAAGGTCATTGAATCTGTGTTGTTTATGACCTAGAGCAAGGTGCCCTATGCCGGTATATTGTTTGGCCTGTTTTATATCTTTGTCAACTGTTGCATGATATCTAAATCTTGAATTTTATCTATTATCTATTATCTACAGTTAGAAGTTGTTTATGTTTTTCATGAAATGCCATTGCGGAAGTGACTGTGTTTCCTTCTTATTCATTATCGGGTTATATTTGCTTTACAGTTGTTTAGAAGCATGTCATCAAAGAATGATATTGCTGCCTTTATAAGCTTTCTGGTCAAAAGCTAACTGATAAAATCATTATCTCATTTCATTGAATATCATATTAGGGATTTGTACCTATTATAAAATTCAGAGGGAAGTGATCACGGAAGACACTTACCCAACTATTAGAAATAGTTTATCTTTTAAGGGTGATAGAGTAAACTTAAAAGGTTATTTGTAGAAAGACAAATCTGTTCACTAATAGATTTTTGGCAACTCTATTGCGGAGTGCATACAGTGTAGACCTATGTTTTAATGCCCTATTTTATGAATAAGTTATGGTCCTACCAGCTGTGATAATACCCAATTTGGAGGAGCAGCCTCCTGTTATTCAACCAGATCTTAGTTTTCAAAGCACTCAGGAGGATATCTTTTCTAATTTGAACACTATCACTTGGAGTTTAAAGACCAGCTATCACCAGTATCAACAAGTTCTCCTAGTTTTAGAAGAAGAGGAAGATATAGGAGAGTGGTTGAGAGGACTCCCGATTGCCCAGGAGGTACAAGTTGTTGACAGAATCAGTTAGAGGTAATAAGATAGAATAATTTTTGATTCTTGACCTTACACTAGGTCTCAGAGGAAGGAGGGTATTTTTGATACTTTCTTTGAAATCTTGAAAAATCTTCATTTTTCCTCCTCTTCCATCTTAAGACCCAAAGCAAAAAGTAGACCCTCTTCTCCTCCTAAAGCTAACCCCAATTCTTCTTCATCGTCTAGTGTCTGGAAAGCTTTAACTTTGTCTGGTATTCAAGCACCACCTCTAGTTACAATCTTCCCAAGTGTAGTTATGGCTCAACCATGGGGTACAACCATTGGTCCTTTGAATTTGGGAGCTCATCATCCTCTCCCTAAAGGTATTAAAGAAGTCTTACCTAAATTTTCCAGAGATGGAAAAGTCTTGGTAGATGAGCACTTGAATGCATTCAATGTAGCTACTGCCATTTTGGCAGTACAACATGAAGATGTAGCAGTAAGACTCTTCATCAATCTCTCTTGGAAGGAGCTGTAGAATGGTTTGGCCATCTACCAGCTAGATCAATTGCAAATTGGCAAACCATGAAGACAACATTCAAAGGGAATTTTAAAGGGGCTGAAGATGAACATTCTTTGCTAGCATAATTAACACAAATGAAGAAAGAGATTCATGAGCCCATGAGAGATCACGTGGCAAGATACAACAAAGTTATCCATAGAATCCCTGTTGCCAAAAGACCAACCCCTGAAAACCAGCAGTGTTTCTTTGTAAATTCTATGCCCCTGGACATAGGATTTCACTTAAGAAGGAGTAGGCCAGCTGATTTAGCTGTTTCCCAAGAACAGGCTACTAATTTAGAAGATGATCTTATTACAGCTAGGAAATGGAGAAAAGATGTTCGGAGTTCTCATTCTCAACCTTCTACTTTAGCTCCTACAGATCCAATCATTCAAAGACTATGGAATGATGTAATTGCTTTGAAAAGACAAATACCAAAACAAGGATCTTCATTCCCTTCTCCTTATCAAGATATCAGCTAAAAGCAGCCTAATGAATGGCACAATAAAAGTCCTCTATTGCCTCCGAATCAACCAAGATTGTCCATAGAAGCTTCACCCAAAGAAGCTATCATGTGTTCCTTTCATCTAACAACAGATCATGATGGCAATTCTTGCCCTGATATGCAAAGACATGTACAAATGGAGGCCACTAAAGATGTGTTAGGAGAATGTACTATGGAAGAACTCCCTCAAGATAGACCTGGCGACTCTGGTTCATATGTTTTAGAATATGAATGTGACTCAGATAGAGGAGATATTCTGGTCACCCTTGGGGATCCTTCTTGTGCTATGCTTACTCAAAATCAAAAGTTTTCAAAGAACACTTTAAATCCAACTAATTTTGTCCATAAGACTCAGGATCCTATAAGTAATGCTTCTTCTTCTAGTTCTTTGAATCCTGATGTTAGGGTTGTGCAAAAAGATTCTGGCTTGTCTTATTTTGATATTGTAGAATTTTGCAAGTCTTCTGCTATCTCAATCTCCCCTGTAGAATATCTGGGGTTAAACCCCAAAGAATTAGATAAATTGGTCAAATATGTGAAAGGTGACCTTATGGACCCGTCACAATCTAACCAATGTACTATTGACCCAATTGATCATTCAGTCGATATTCCTGTAGTTTTTTCACCATTTTTCATGAATCATAGTGACACTGCTGTCACTCCTACTCTTGAAGTGAAATGTGAATTTGATGAAATTGACCCCTTTTATATTTCCCTACTCTTAAATGGCCTTAAATTGAGTAATTGCATTATAGACTCAGGTGCCTCTGATAATGTTATGCCCTTGTCTATAGCCAAGGCTTTAGGTTTAACCATGACCAAAACCTTTGGGAGGTGCTATTCAATGGATGGAAAACAAGTGCCCTTAATTGGTCAAGTTAAAGATGCTCAAGTAGTTTTAGTAGCCTATCCTGATAAGAGACTCAAACTGACTATTTTAGTAGCAGACATACCTAAAAGCTATGGTATGCTCTTGAGTAGAACTTTCTACAGAGACATGGGTGGGGAAATAAAGATGGTTTGGTCAGAAGCCATCATCCCTATTGGGAAGAAAAAGGTCAAACTGGAACCTGAAGCCAAGAAAAAATACACTGTAATTCCATCTGATGATCCTAAGGCACAAATTTTATTTGAATACTGTGAATTTGGTAATTACTTGATTTTATCATATGAAGTCCCTCCTGTTTGTGAACATCCTAGTAGAAATGAGCAGATCTGGTCAATGGAATTTGATGGTAGTTGCACTACTGCTGGTTCTAGAGCCGGTGTTGTTTTTAAAGAACCTGATGATCAATATATCCCTTTCTCTTACAAGCTAGATTTCAAAAATACCAATAATACCACCAAATATGAGGCTCTTTTGTTAGGGCTATGAGAAGCTAAAGCATTGGGAGTAAAGGCACTTGTTGTGAAAGGTGATGCTGAGCTTATTGTCAAACAAGTAAAGGGTCATTTTTCAGTAAAAAATGAGCGTTTGAGACATTAAAAAAATTTGGTATGGGACAAAATAGATTATTTTGAAGCCTTTTCCATAGAAGCTATTCCCAAGAGTCTCAATACAAGGGCTGACTCCCTGGCCATATCAGTGTCTCTGCTCCTTCCTCACCCGGATTTCAAAAAAGGAACATATAGGGTCAAGATGATATATAGACCGGCTATCCCAGATAACATTGAACACTTGCAAGTTTTTGAAGATGATACCTAGATAAAGGATTTTATGGCATGTGTAGAAGCTTTCTCTTCTATGTACTTTGAAGGAATGAATGAAGACAGCGGAGGGTTAAATCCTACATTCTTACCAGAAGAAGAAGTTGACCAGTTGAAGAGCAACAAAATTCCCAAAGGTTTGGTTTCCTTAGAGAACTTGTTTTCTCAAAAGGATGATAGTTTCATTTCATAAAAAATTCTCAATCAGATGTGCAAAAGGAATATGACAAGGTAAACATTGGCACTGTGGCTGAACCCAAGTGGATTTCTATAGGTAAAACTTTGTCTGTCCAAGAAAAGAAAAATCTCTAGATCCTGTTAACAGCCTACACTGATGTTTTTTCTTGGGATTACAGTGATCTTAAAGATTTTTGAAAGGGGAAATTTAGTCATCACATCCCTCTCAAGCCTGAATCAAAGCCTTTTAGGCAAAATCTTCATAGTTACAATCCTAAGGTCTCAAAAGAAATCTTAAAAGAAATTGACAAGATGCTAAAATCCAGAATCATCTACCCTATCCACCATTCAACTTGGATTGCGAATATTGTCCCTGTCAGGAAAAAGAATGGTGAAATAAGAATCTGTGTAGACTTTAGGAATTTAAATCAGGCTAGCCTCAAAGATAATTATGCTCTACCCAAAATGGAACACATATTACAGGCAGTCGCAGGGTCAGAAAGGATGTCTCTGCTTGATGGGTTTTCTAGATATAATCAAGTAAGTGTAGCTGATGATGACAAACAAAAGACTACTTTTACTACACCATGGGGAACTTTTTCTTACAATAGGATGCCCTTTGGCCTGATCAATGCAGGGGAAACTTTTCAAAGGGCAATGGATTCTTCTTTTGCCGATTTGAAAAATAGAATCATAGTAATTTACCTTGATGATTTAACTGTGTACTCTAAAAGAAGGAAACATCATGTTTGGGATCTTAAATCAGTTCTGCAGAGATGTAGAGATCATGGCATATCTCTTAATCCTAAAAAATCAATTTTTGGTGTGACTGAGGGAAAATTATTGGGACACATCATATCCAAAGAGGGAATTAAAATTGATCCCGAAAGAGTTAAGGCTATTCAATAGATCAGTCTACCTTCAACGAGGACAGGAGTCAAATCTTTCTTCGATCAGATTAACTTTTTGAGGGCTTTTGTCCCAGATTTTTTGAGTTAACAAGGCACATAGTAGGAATGATGAGTGAAAAACATCCCTTTAAGTGGATAGAAGAAGGTAGAAAGGCTTTTGGATAAATTAAGATAGCTGTGGCCAATGCCCCATCTCTAGTTTACCCATATTACAAAAAATATTTTATCATCTATTGTTACACTTATGATCACACATTGTCTAGAATTCTAAGTCAGAAAGATGTTTCAGGAAATGAAGCTCCCATCACTTTCATGAGTACACCTTTAAAGAAGCATGAAATAAAGAATTCTCCAATTGAAAAACAAGCCTTTGATGTGGTGAAATCGGTTAAGAAATTCAAATTCTACATCCTCCATTCTCATTCTATAGTGTTTGTCCCTAATTCAGCAGTGAAGGCATTACTCACCCAACAAGAAATAGCCATGAACAAAAGAGCAGCATGGGTGACAAATATTTAGGAATATGATTTGATAATCAAACCCACTAAACTGGTTAGAGGCAGAGGTTTGTGTAAATTTATTATAGAAAATGTTAGTCATCCTGAAAATCTGGAACCTGAAATATCTCAAGTATTATTGGTTAGTTTGATAGATCCTTGGTTCTATGACATTGCCTATTTTATGACATATGGAGAATGTCCACAAAGAATGTCACCTAAAGAAAGACAAACTCTAAGGTTGCAGGCTGCTAAGTATGTAATATGGCAAGGTGTGCTATATAAAAGGGGTCTTGATGGTACATTTCTAAGATGTATGAATAAAAGCCAGCAATTGAAGTTTCTCAAAACCTTTCACGAAGAGGCCTGTGGAGGCCATTTCTCATCTATCATAACAACATTCAAAATTTTCCAAAATTGTTTTTATTGGCCAGGTATGTTCAGAGATGCCTATGCATTCGTCAGGAATTGTGAAAAATGTCAATTATTTTCTAGAAGACCTCAATTAGCCGCTTTACCTTTAAGACCAGTTGTGGTGAGTGAACTATTTAAGCAATGGGGTATTGATTTTATAGGCCCTGTCAGTCCTCAATCAAGTGTAGGTCACATTTATATCCTAGCAATGACTGACTACTTCACTAAGTGGGTCAAGGCTATTCCAACTGAAAAGGCTAATTCCCAAGTAGTTTGTGACTTCTTAAAAGATAACGTACATCTTGGTATGTTTCAGAGTACCCCAAAAGATTGTAGCAGATAATGCCACTTATTTCTCCTCACAGGAGCTTTCCCTTTTCTATTTTGATCATAATATCTCTCTGGCTCATTCATTTGATTATTTCCCCCAAGGAAATGGACAAGCTGAGTCAAGTAATAAAAACTTGATAATGATCATGAAAAAGATGGTAGATGATAGTGGCAAAAATTGGCATAAGAAGCTTTTTGAATCCCTTTGGACTGATATAATTATGCCTAAAAGAGCAATTAGTATGGTACCCTTTGAGTTGGTGTATGGAATTGGGGCACAAGTATCAGTTCCTCTGGAACTCTCCGTAGCTAAGCTGCAAATTGACATTGAGGATCAAACTTTCAAAGACTCCTTGGAGAAAAGAATTATGTACTTGCATAAACAATAAGAAGAGAGAGAAGCTCTGGTAGATAAGATTACTGAACATCAAGCTAGAGTGAAGAGAATTTTTGATAGGAAAGCAAGACCCAGAAGTTTTCTGAAGGGAGATGAAGTTTTGTTATGGGACAAAAGAAAAGCTCCTAAAGGTGCCCATAGTAAGTTTGAGTCACTATGGAAATGCCCCTTTGTTATCACTGAAGAGTTGGGAATGAATGCTTTCAAGTTGGCTTATCCAGACGGAATGATCTTACCATTTTCCTATAATGGGCAAGATCTTAAATTGTTGAAGCTTTAGTCTCAGTCTCTATGTCCTGCTGTATATATTAGGTTAGGTTTGTTTCTGTTTGGTGTGTCTTTCCTTTCTAGTGAGTTTTCTGAGACCTTTTTGCAGCAGTTTGTGAAACTAGAGTATTTGAGTTCTCTGGCTTTTGGGTAAAAGCCAGTCCCCAGTTAGAGCCGGTGTTAGTCCAAATCTTGATCTTTGTCCTTAGTGTTACTTTTTCAGAGTCGCCTTGTTATTTTGTATATCTCAAAGCTGCCTAAGCTCTCATGTTTAAAATCCCAGTGAAAAGACCTCCCCTATGTTCCATCGTTGCTTGTTAAAAAGAGAAAAGTCTTTTGCTAACGTATCTTTTGAACAGGTTTGAACACCTATGAACAGCCTTGAACTCAGTTCAAGAGTGTTCAAGGGTGTTCAAACTCATTCATATTTTTATGAAGCGAAAGAAGGTGATTAGTATTTTCTCTAATGGAGGTGTTTCATGATCACAAACTATAGAACTTTGGTCAATCAAGGGTGGAAGGTTATCGGTTGAAATATTTTGGCTCTTTGTACCAAAGTGTTGGCGGGATATTAAGAAACAAGCTTGAACCATGGTGAACACATACAAACATCCTTGAACTCAGTTCAAGAGTGTTCAAGGGTGTTCAAGAGTGTTCAAGGATCTTTTAAAAGTGACATGTGGCATAAACCAAGGACAACCGCCGTCTTTTCAGATGTGGACCCCACTCAGGTAAAGCCTTTAATGAAGAGGTCTTTTTGGTGATGGTTAAGTCATGTCTAAGCTGTCAAATTAATGAGGAATTTATGTGACATAAAAGTTTGCGTAAAGTGGTAGTAAATGATCGCATGCAGGAATGGTCATTTCTCTCTTCAAGACATTATTGTCTTAAATATGAGTAATTAATTACTCCTTCAAGATGTTTCTTTTAAAATCTCTTCTTGGTATTCATTATTTTTGAATTGTTGTTGCGGAGCAAAGAGCGGAGGTAAGGGTTTTCAGAGCTCTGGTTGTAGAATTTTCCTCACAGATCAAGGTAAGTTAGGCTCTCATTCTTCTAGTGTTTAATTTTAAAAGCTAGAGAATTTTACGGGGGTTTCTGTAGAAATTTGTAGTCTGTTCTGGCAAGAATGAAGTCATCATTTCATTTTTTTGGGAATGTGTCTAGTTTGGTCTGTGAAAATTCTATTGTAACAGACACAGATCTAGAAGGGTATGATATTGAAGGGATAGCTGATAGAATTACTACATGTGTTGAAGAAAATGTCCCTTCTATGGAAATTTTGAGTAGTGGGTTATGTATAGCTGCGTGCTTCCCTCCTGCAGTGGTTTTCCCTGAGCTTGTCCATGAATGTATTAAACATTATGACTAGTGAACTCAGTCAATTATTAATAGAAATGGTGAAGTGTTAATGGTTGTGAATAGAGGAATTGTTGCCTCAGCTTTCCAAATCCAAGAGAAAACTTTTTCAACTTTCTCTCCTGCCCAATCCCTAGTTAAGTTCAAGCCTAATGCTAATGTGAATTGTACTTCCATGGCTAAGTATTGGTTGTTAAATGCCCAAAGAGGAGGTTCTCATTTGCCCAAGAAGTTAAACAGAAATCACATGCATTCGCACATTAGTGATATCATGGTAATGCTACGCAGAGTTAGAGGGTCACCCAAGGCTTCCTTATTTGCAGACTAGTTATTCTGCTATGTAAAAATTATTTTAGAGGGTAAGCATAAACTAGATTAGGCTGAGTTAATTGCCAAATCCATGAGGGAATAGTTGAATAGTTCCAAGCATACTGGCTGTAGCTTTTATATGTCTTCTTATATGATTTATTGCCTAGCATGCAGTAGGATATGGGATGGCATGGTTCACGAGCCTTGGATTGATGGCATGTGTGTGTTTGAATATTTCTCTATGCTTTGCAAAGATAGTGTGATTTAGAATTATAGGAGAGTTCATGATACTTTTATGGGAAAGCTTTGCTTTGAAATGTCTGGAGATTCGGCCACGAGGATGAGCTCAGAAGCTCAGCACTTTGTGACTAGGTTTGGGAGTTATTATATCCAATTCCCTAGGTTCTCTTATTTAAGAATTGGTGGTTTTGAGGATGCCCCTACCAAATTGCCTAGATATGCA
>MU225864.1:736186-768518 GCA_018584345.1 Thuja plicata
TATATATATATATAGATGTATTAATTTAGAGTTGGCCTAGTTAGGTATAACCAAATTGGTTGGTTATTGTTATGCATAAAGCTATCAAATCTATGTAATAGTTAGGAATAGTTTGTTAAAGATTAGTTTTTAGGGAAAAGGTGTGATGTTTCACACACCTTTTTAGATTTATATTTATATTTATTTAGAAATCTGAAAAATAGGATGGAATAACATTTTGGAACAAATCATGATGACACAATGATTGATGATGAATTCTTGGGGAATGACAGAATAATAGACAGTTGATTTCAAACATTGTGTGCAAGGATTTGATATATGCCTTCTTATCAAGAAGAGATAAGTTTGTATTTATTTCAATTTTGCAATCATTATTGTTATTTCTTTACAATCAAGTCCTTCAGATAAACCAATTGACATTCCTTAAAGTGATAGTTTTGATTTGCGTATATTTAAATTTTAAGTTTATATTTTGTATATTCAATTGTTTCTTTCTCATTTTCACATGGTTAAAATCTTATTGATTAAAGTATTGATCAATTAGTCCGTCATTTGAGGAATAGTATTAAATTGAAGTATTTTTTAAACTTTTAGTTATATGCGCATCTCATAACGCCTTTAAGGTGATAAGCTTTTGTTTTCAAAGTTGTCTCTAAATTTGAACGTAGGATTGAAGTGATATCAACTCTGTTGCCCATTATTGAATTAAAGCACTAGTCTCTCTCGTTAGTTGAATTTGGTATAAGGTTTCATTGTTTCAAGTTTTGAATTACTCTTTTATTTCATCTAATCTAGTTCATATCTCAATCATATCAAGAAATATTAAATACATTATATTTCAATAACACATATATTTTTAGTTTTGTGATCTTATTAACACATTGAGAAGCAGGAGTTGAAGTTATCAGTTATCCGCTATAGGAAACCTCTAGAAAACTTTGAAGACAATTTTTAAAGTGCAGGCCCACCAGCCTTGGTTCTATGGAATTAGAATTGTAGGAGGTTGTTGAAACCTCATTCGTTGGAAAATTGATTGTATCTATCTTCATTGGATAAGAGAAATCCGTAAGAAGTCCAATCTATCAATTTGAGCACCAACACAAGCTTTTGGTGGCCAACTATTTTTAAAGATGCTTATCAATTGGTTAAAAAATGTGATGCTTACCAACATTTCTCTTGTAAGCTAAAATTCTCAGGTAATGTACCCCTCACACCAGTGGAAGTTCAAGCCCCTTTTCAGCAATGGGGTATTTATTTTATAGGAGAGATAGCTACAAAGTCCAGTGGAGGACATCCATGGATCATTGTAGCTACAGACTACTTTACTAAGTGGGTGGAAGCAATCCCCACTAAGATAGCTACAATTAAAGTGGTGATTATTTTTTACTAAAGAACATAATTACTAGATTTGGGTTCCCAGAGAAGATAATCTTAGATAATGCCATGTGTTTTAAATATGATGAATATGTCAAATTTTTTACTGAATATGGTATTCAGACCTCTTACTCTGCACCTTACCACCCACAATGGAATGGCCAAGTTGAATCCACTAATAATAGCCTCCTCAAGATTATTAAAAGAGTTCTGGATACAAACAAAAAGGCATGGGATTCAAAGTTAACATTGGTTGTATGGGTAGATAGGGTGACATCAAAAAAGGCCATAGGATGTGTAGCTTTTGACCTAGTCTATGGAGTCCAAGGAAGATTGCCCCAAAACAATTTGATGTAGATGTACAAGTTTGTTTAGACTTATGATGATGATATTGATAATGATATGAAATTGAGAATTGATGACCTGATGGAATTAGATGAAGCCAGGAGGGAAGCTTTTGTGAAAAATGCAAAACTTCAATTGTAGGTGAAGAACTTGTATGACAAGAAGGAAGTCTCAAGACAATTTGATGTGGGAGATTATGTTCTCATGTGGAATGCTAGGTTGGAAGACAAGGGAAAGCATGGAAAATTTGAACCAATTTAGCTAGGACCTTATATTGTCCATGAAAGGTATGGGAAAAACTCATATTTATTAAAATATGTTACTGGAAATATTTTAGAAATGCCAGTTCATGGATAGTTCTTGAATTTATACTTCTCATGAAGTCTAATTATCCATGAACATTAGTATTATGTACATAGTGTGTTTCTACAAGTGTGTTCTTTCTGTCTTAGTTTAGTTTTCTTTCCTATTGTGTGGTAGTTTTGTTTTCCAGTAGGTTGGTCTGCTTTCCCCAAGATTCTAAATTCTTGTAACACCTACAGGAGGTATTCATCCCTAGAAAGAGCCATTGTTAGGTATGTTTAAATTTTTTTCAAACAACAAAGTCCTTGGTCTATTTTTGCAAAGAGTTTTATGAGGATACTTGAAAAACCCTCATCTCATGTCTCAAAGTGTAAAGTTTGATCCTAAAACCCTAAGCATCAAAATGGTTTATAATTTCATGTTACTTTTTACCACTTAAGGTCATGTCTCACATGGGTTCCTTTTAAAATGTTCATATTCAATGAGTTGTGAGTAACCTAACACTTTGGTCCTGTATTATTCCTAAGTCTAAGTCCACAAATGTTTTTATTAAATTCATTATCTATTCAGTTAATATGTTTTGATCTAACGGCCCGCTTTATCACTTATTCTTGAAGTACTTGACATATATAATTTAAGACACTAATCTATGACAACATGTGTCTTTGGTGGGTCCGATGATCAGAAAGGGTTTTTGTTAAACAGTGGGCAGATCTTGTTTCATCGAATGGTAGACTTAATTGCTTAATCCCAACATGATCGACATCTATCATATAAGCGATTAAGTCTGAGTGATGCATGTATTTGGAGTGATTTGGGCCCTATCATAGGTAGTATCATGGATATTAAAGCACAGACAGATCTAACGGTGGACTTAATCGCTTATGGATAAGATGCACAAGATCTATCAGTTAATCCATTAAGCGGTATTGACATGTGGTAGTTGGTGGACCCAGGTATTACGATCAATTGTTGATTAAAGTGTAGATAGATTTAGTTGATCCAATAGATGACTTAATGGCTTATCCCAAAGATGCACAAGATCTACCGATCAAGCCATTAAGCCATGATGATGCGTGTCCTGATGATGACGTATATTCCACTAAAGGTGAAGGTGACCACAGATTAAAAGGTGGAAAGTTTGAAGAAGATCTAATGGCTGACTTAATCACTTAAAGGAAAAGTGAATGAGATCTATTATTTAAGCGATTAAGCCATGATACCACGTGTCCTAGTGGGTTTGGCCGAGTTTGTAAAGAAGGAACTAAAGAGAGAGCAAGTACAAAATTATCTGACGGTCGACTTAATCGCTTAAAGGCAAAGTGATTGACATCTAAAGGATAAGAAATTAAGTCATGGTGACATGTGGCAAAAGGGTGGGTCATGTACAACATAGAGATGATGTTAAAAAGGTGCAATTACTGAAGAGATTAGATAGCTCGCTTAATAGCTTAAAGAAAAGATGCACGAGATCTAATGTCTAAGCCATTAAGTGGTGCTGACGCGTGTCCAAGTTGATGACATTGCAGTCGCATTCAGTAAACTCAAGGTGAAATAACTTGTAGCCAAGTTGAGATAAATCTGACAGTTGGCTTGATCACTTATGGAGAAGATGCACAAGATCTTTCATTTAAGAAGTCAATTCATGCTGACATGTGTCCCAAATGAATAGTTATTTTTGGGAAGAAATGAGAGTTGCCTGATGAAGGAGATGTTGTTGAAGATTTATGGTCCAAATTCAAAGTTCTTAAAATGGTTGTCAGTGAACCATTAAGCCACAAGTTTTGAACCAGGCAAATTGATTATAGAACATGTGTCTACTTTAGTTCAATTCAATGCAAAAGACTGATTTGATTGAAGAATTGCAGTGATATTGAGCTCTTTGTGACAAAATTGTAGAATAGGTAAGTCTTCTGTGACACAGTAGAAATTCATGCTTTCAGTAAGATTTGAAATTTGAGAAGGTCTCAGAATTTTTATTTTTAATCTGAACATCATTCTCGTAAGAAGCCCTAGATTCAGAAAATGGCCCCTAGGATTGAATTCTCTGGCAAGGTGGAATAGAAAGATAGAAATGTACGAGATGAACTTCTAGAGAAGTTGAGTGGGTCCATAGGTGATGCTACCCAGATTAAGAGAATAGTTCCAGCACATCCCTATTTTAGAGTTGGGGAGGGTTTGTATGATACGGGTAGATTGGCCAAAGATTCCAGGACTAGCACAAGTAGTTTAAATTTATTTAAGACTTCTTATAGCTAGAGGAATGCTCCCTCCCCAAATTGCAACATATAAAATCTAGATGTGGGTAAATTGATAGTGCATAGAGTATTTATGGACACAGTCCTATTTACTTTGATAGCCAATACATATGATAGAGTATCCAGGGTTTTAAGAGATACAGAAGGGAATGTACTATTGATTGTCACAACTAATGAAATAGAAATGTATTTAGTTTAAGAGAACTCTCAATTCAAATGGATGACATTTATTTTGACTATTTCAAAAAAGTGTACCAGACTCAGAAGGAGTACTACAGAAATGAGGTTTTGAAACGATATTTTAATAAAATAGGGGATTTGATTGTTGTAGGACCAAATACACCAAAGCCTTTTAAACTGGACTATTTCAATAGCAAGGCTAGGAGAATGTATAGTGCCTTGTGCCATGTAATAGGAGAAGATGAGGAAGTGACAATTCCTATCCACCTCATGCTTATGGTTGTTCATATTTTGTATCCCCACCTGTCAGTAGTTTTTGATTATGCTTCCTACATTGCTGAATTAATGCATGAGGATCTGATAGACATCAAGGATAAGAATATACTCAAGCCAATGGGATGGTACTCTTTAATGATGCATATGATTTTGTTTAATAGTGCTGATTTCTTTGAAGAAGAAATGGACCTCACTAAGTTTCAAGATGATGAGGATTTGCCTATTCAACTGTGGAGTGTTGATTTGTTTCGGGACAGAAAAGAAGCCAGCTAGATAAATTTTGATAGATCTTTTTCTGCTAGGCTTAAATCACTATTATGTAAGGAAAACACTAGAATTAGTACCTATATGATGAGACTATTAAGGCCTTTAGAGTATTCCCTAGAATTAAAAATTGTTCACAATTGGGTGGTCTTATTTTGTACCCTATCTCCACAGTTATCAGAGTTTATGGTTTCAGGGGAACCCCAAATGTTCTACCTTATAGAGTGCCACTAAAGATTGGTATAGCAAAGATTCTGAGGTAACTAGGTGGATTACAAGAAGAAGCCTTGATAGGAAAGATGAAGGGAAGTATTTTCCCTACCCTTACTAGAGCCCATCACTTCATCATTACAAAGGGGGGATGGACATAATTTGATAAGTATTTTGAGCCATACCATTTAGCAACATTTGTGTCAAGGTGTGAAGATAATGAGGTTTCATTATTGACATGTTCAGGAAGAGAACCAAGTGCCTAGAACTAGATCACCAATTCAATTTCCCAGAGGACATAATAAGGAACGAGTTTGATCTGAATGAGATCGGGAAAGAAAAATGGTTGGTGTATAAAAAATCTTTGGATTTTAATCACAATTTTGATAGATCTTATGATCCCTTGAAGGTATTTTTGCCTTGGGCTAAGAAGGTTGAGACTCTAATGAAATTTTTTTAAGATATAATGCAAACTCTTGACCAGAAGAAGAAAAAAGTGATGGAGACTGAGCTAGAAAAATCTAAGGCTATTCTGAGAAAAATTACACAAGGGTAATCCCACTTGGAAATTATGTGGTCTACAAATGGAGAGGGTACATTACAATCATGCTTAAGATTGACAAGAATTTTGACCAAAAGGGGAAGAGGCCAGTAGATACTAGTGCTCAAATACTACCATCTCCAAAGAGGCAGAAGATGGAAGGAAAAGAACAATCAAGTGATATATACTCTCCTTCTCAGTCCCATCTGCAGATGGATGATCAAGCTATTACAGAACAATTGGTCAAGATGGGAACTATAGGGCATGTTTTTGTCATAGCCTAGGAGCTACAAGGAGTGCCAAAGGCACCCAGGCATGGAACTTTGGATCTTACAGTAGCAGAGTTTGCAGGAAAAGAGCTGGACCCTATAACCAAATAGGCCAGTGAAGAATTTTTATCTGATGGTAATTTTGTTAAGGCTAGAGCCTTCATTCAATTCCTTTAGAGAGCCCATATTGATGAATTCAAGGAGAAATGTCACAAATTGCAAGAAGCTCAACCTAACCAAAGCAAAGAAGAGGTTGAAAAGGAATTGAAACAAGAATTGATGACCAAGTTTGACAAGATAACCCCTAAAGAGGGCAAGGAGTTAGTGAAGAAAAAGGGAGTCCTCATCTTACCCTAGTGGGATTTTGCTAATGCCATTATGTTTGATGCTATGAGAAAAGAGGCCAAACCATTGCACACCATTGGTACATCAATTGGTGCCTAGGTCAATGAAGATCATGCAACATTGGCAATATGGTCCTTAAAGAGGAAGGATAAAAGGAGAACTAATGAGGATGATCAGGCTAAGAATATAGGTAGCCTCATAGTAAAATGAGTTTCAGATACCTTAGGGGTGGAAGTAGATAACCTTGATTTTTAGTTTGCAAAATTAATTTTGAAGGTAGCTAAGAGGCAAGAAGATGCTTTTAAGAGCCTGACACAAAAATATGAAGTTGTCCTGAAGGATTATAATGAAGAAAATATTAAATCTATCCAAAAGGATAATAGGATTGTTGGAATATTCCCAAGGCATAATTGAAAGGGGGGGGGGTGAATCAGTTATCAAAAATATAAATTCTTTCTTCTAATTAATTACAGAATATCATAAGCACATACACTTTTAAGATAACACAAAATAAAACACCACAATTTTGGTTACGGGGAAACCAAGCTAGGTAAAAACCGCGGTGGGAATTAGCACCCACAAATAATTGTACTTGAGTATAATAATACCTATTAGAAGATATTACAACCCTGTTAGGAGTTGATCTTTACAATGCAATAAGTATAGTGACCTGGTTAAGGGTCAGACCCTGTTAGGATTCTTTTACAAATAACCCTGTTAGGGGTGAGGACTCACTGTCTAAAAACATCATTACTAAAATGGTGAAGGCTACAACCTTTAGTAGAATAGATATACACTATATCTAATAATAAAATGTTTGAGTAGACCTGCTATCTTGATCAGTTCCAATGTATTGTATGCACTTACTGCTTCTTCACATAGATCTTTGACTGATGAATGAAATGTCTTTACTGTCCCAACACAAACAACATTTTTCTCTGTTCTTGTTTTGTCTCTTTTCTTTTCATTCCCACTTGGTGATCTTCAAATGAACTACTATAAGTATCTTCTCCAAAAGATATGATATTTGTCAGCTTTAGGAATCCCTTCAATGCTTCTTTAGTCAACCAAACCAAGGACACAACATAATTAGAACCGCGTAACTCAAAATAAATAGATACATTGCTTCATGAAGTCAGCTCCACCAAAATTACCCAAACGTCATGCTTTGGATGAAACATGATTAGCACCTTTGGTTAATTATCTTAGACTCATAACTAAACATGGATCTGAACACACATATCCCATAGATAGATGCAACTAAAGAATCAATAAAATTACTATCAGCTTTCTGAGAACAATCTTCTAAAACCGTGTCTGGCAAACAGAGTAACATAACTCAACTATTACTGAACATTTGAATCTGTGTGTATGTACATGGTGTAGTAACTATGTCTAAAACATAAAAACAACCGTGCAAAGCTTCCACATATCCATACTGAAAAGTGAATACAGTTTACTATTGTATACTATATGTTGTCATCAATTAAAAACATACAGTCAACTATTTGCATGGAAGACAATCTCCAACAATCTCCCCCTTTGACATTGATGGCAACATATGATATAAAAAACACCATCAACTCCAAGTATCCTCCTTCTTTTTACAATCTTCTCAATATCCTCATCAAAGGTTCCTCTTCACTATAACTTCTTTGACTGTGTTTTCATTTTCATGACTATATACTCCCCCAAAGTATATGTTCCCCCTTAATATATACTCCCCCTTTGACATCAATGGAAAATGGTGCCAAATACTATTAAGAATAGGTACTACTCCAGAAGTAGAGTAGTCAACCATTCACCGGTCACCAAGGACTGATGCTTTTGCTACACATTTTAATCAGACTTGGGAAAGCTAATTACTCCCAGCTTCTCCCTGAGATACTCAAAAGTATCTTTTGATAAAGGCTTTGTAAAAATATCTGCTAATTGTTCTTTAGTTCTTACATAATCCAAATTTACTTCTTTGTCTGCAAATTTTTCTCTTATAAAATGATATTTTATTTCAATGTGTTTTTTCTTTGCGTGCATCACAGGGTTCTTTGACATATTGATAATGCTAGTGTTTTCACAGTGAATAACAATAGGATAATCAATCTGAATTCCAAAGTCTTTTATCATCTATTTGATCCAAACAATTGTAGAACAATTCAATGTTGCTGCTACATATTCTGCTTCAGCTGTTGACTAAGAAATATAATTATGTTTCTTGTTTTTCCAAGTGACCAATCTGTCTCCAAGGAATATTGCTCCTCCTGAGGTACTCTTTCTGTCATCAACACAACCTGCCCAATCAACATCATTATACACATGAATTTGTACATTCTATAAGTTAGGATACCATAAACCATAGTCTATACTTCCCTTTAAGTATTTGAATATTATTTTTATTTCCATTAAGTGGTTTTGTTTAGGTTCAGCTACAAATCTTCCAACAATGCCAACTGCATTAGAAATACCAAGTCTAGATTGAGTGATATATGATTTTTCTAATCATAGACTTGTATAGTGTCTTGTCAACTATCATGGAATCATCATCTTTAGAAAGCTTGCTTCATGTTATCATAGGAGTGCTTACTGACTTGCAATCTTCCATCTTGAAAGTCTTTAATATCTCCTTCATATATTTAGACTGATTTATGAATATGCCTTTGTTTGTTTGTTTTACATTTAATCCCAAAAAGTATTTGATAGGTCCAATCATGCTCATTTTAAATTCACTCTTCATTTCTCTTTCAAATTCTGCACTAAGATTTTCATTACCTCCAAAGATAATGTCATCAACAAAGATAGCAACAAGTAGTAAACCTTCAGGTGTTTCTCTGATGAATAGGTTGCAATCTCTTGTTCCCTTTTTGAATCCAATTTTTGTTAAGTAGCCATCAAGTCTCTCATACCATCCTCTTGGGGCCTATTTAAGTCCATAGAGGGCTTTCTTTAGTCTGCATACCATGTCTGGATTGTATGAAAGTTTGAATACTTTAGGCTTCTCTATGTAGACTTCTTCCTTTAAGTCACCATTTAGAAATGCTGACTTGACATCCATCTAATATACTTTGAATTTTTTGAATGTTGCATAAGCTAAAAACAACTTTATAGCTTCCAGTCTTCTCATAGGGGAAAATGTATCAAAACAGTCAATTCCTTCTCTTTGTGCATATCCTTTACATACCAATCTTGCTTTGTTTTTTATCACTGTCCCATCTTCATTCATTTTATTTCTGAATATCCACTTAGTTCCAATCATGTTCTTGTCACAAGGTCTGGGGACCGATTCCCATGTGTCATTCTTGATTATTTGATCTAGCTCTTCTTGCATAGAACTTTTCCAATCTGAATCATTACACGCATCTTCAACACTTAAGGGTTTAATCTGTGAAAGTAAGCATACCTCTTCATCAACGATTGAACCTTTTTCTCTAGATCTTGTCAAGACTTTACTTCTCTGATCTCCAATGATATCTTCTTTAGAGTGGTATTTGGATGTGTATTTTGAGATTTTAGGTGTGAAACTCTCATCTATAATCTGTGATTCTTCTTGACTTGGTTTAGGGTTATTGCATGATACATCAATATAGTCAAACATTTCTTCAATAATTGTATCCTTATTGATAGGTCTAGGTTCATCTTCAATCATAGGTGCATATTCATAATATCTCTTGAATCATGAACTTCTCATCAATCTTCACATGTACACTCTCAATGATTTTCTTCAACCTTAAATTAAAACATCTGTAAGCTTTTCTCTTAGTAGAGTAACCAAGAAAAATACCTTCATCACTTCTAGCATCAAATTTTCCAACACCATCATCTCTCTTGATGTAGCACTTGCTTCCAAAGATTTTGAAGTATTTTACTATATGTACATTACCAAACCAAAGTTCATAAGGTGTTTTTTTTGTGCCTGATCTTAGTTGAATTCTATTGATGGTATAGACTGTTGTATTGACTAAATCTCTCTAATAGGTGTGCACAACTTTTCCTTCAATCAGGATAGTGCACGCTGTGTCAAGTATTATCTTGTTTCTCCTTTTTGCAATTCCATTTTTTTGAGGGGTTCTGGGTGCACTTAGTTGTCTTTTGATCCCATGTTCTTTGTAGTAATCAAGAAACTTACCAGAGGTGAATTCTCCTCCTCTATCAGATCTCAGACATTTTATCTTTAATCCAGATTCATTTTCAACTTTAGCTTTGAATATTTTGAACTTTTCAAAAGCTTTAGATTTGTCTTTCAAGAACGCAACCCACATCATCCTCAATAAATCATCAACAAACAAAATAAAATACCTTAACCATAGTATAATATTGTTTGATTAGGTCCACATACGTTTGTATGTATTAGATCTAATTTTTTCTTTGTAGAGTTCTATTTGCTTCTGAATGAGGTCTTCACATGCTTTCCCATCACACATTCCATGCACATAGTATCAACTGGTCTTGCAATACTAGGAAGGTCTATTATTTCCTTTACATTACTTATCTTCACTATGTTGTCAAAATTGATATGACAAAGTCTCTTGTGCCATAGCCAATTGTCATCCACTTTTGCAACAAAACAACTTACTTCAAAATTAAGTTGAAAAAAATTACCTTTGGTTTTTGAGCCTGATGCAATCATGTCTCCTTCTTTGTTTTTGATAATGCATCTGTTGTTTTTTAATTCCAACTGATATCCTTTATCTAGCAACTGTCCAACACTTAGTAAGTTATGGTGCAAACCATCAACATAAAGAACATCATTTGTCTTGTTTGTTAGGAATAAGGTGTCTCAACCTTGGATAATTACTATTCTTATTATTTGTTTTGTAAAATGTATTTTCTTGCAAATAATGTAATTAAGTGTGAGTGTACATGTCTAGTTGGCATGTTGATGTGTCACTCCACTTGATGTGTTGGCATCTTGAATTGTGTGCAAGGAGATCATGGATGAAATGGTTATGATAGATTCCTATGACACGTGACAACTTTTTCTAGGAGATTTCAATGATAGGTGAAGACATGCAAGACATGTGGCAACTGATAAAGTTGAGTACTTTACACTCTTCCTCCTTTTGTTCCCAATTGTGGGGTAAAATTTTTTAGGGTTCCTATTTTCTCAGAGAATGGTAAAACCCTAATATGGCTATCCTTGGAAGTTGCCCTGAAAAGGAAAGCGCATGATATAAGTATTTTTTAGGGTTACTGGAAAGGGTACGAAAAGAGATATTGTTGGTATGATCTGGTGCTACTGGATTTGTCTTAAAGTGTCAATTGTCTCCTAAAAGAACTTGCATTGCAAGTATATTGTAACCGTTGTGTTGAAGATAATACATTGTGAAGATTTTGGAGTTCTGGGGTTTTTTACCGAAATGTTTTCCCCAGGGTAAATCATTGTGTCATTCTCTATTTTCTATATGCATGGTATGTGGCTGCAATATCTTTGTTAAAGTAGTTAACAAATCTTAAAAACTAAGGATTTAAAAGAATTTGCACAATACTTTCCTATAGAGATTAGTGTAGGAAGTTGTTTCCGCACCTGAGTTTCCTTACAAGTGGTATTAGAGCCTAATCAACTTTTTATCCTAGTTGTTGGGTAGGTTTTTTTGAGCTAATCTCAAGTTGAGTGGGAGTTTTTTTGTGCAGAGCATTCTAAATCTTATTTGCAGATTGATATGGTAGGTTCCTCATACAGTAGAATGGAGGTGGAGAAATTTAATGGCACTAATTTTGAGTTGTGGAAACTCAAGATGGAAGACATGCTTGAAGACCATGATCTATGGGAGGCTACTTCACTTGATGTGAGACCTACAGTGATATCTCAAATGGATTGAGAGATCAAGGATCATAAGGCTAAGGGTCTCATCAGACTTTGTCTAGCAGATGTCGTTCTTCTAAATGTTCTTGATGAGACTACTGCAAATTCTTTGTGGACACAGCTTGGGTCTGTGTATCAGGCCAAATCTCTGGTGAATAAGTTTTTCCTAAGAAAGAAGTTGTATTCTTTAAGAATAGAGGAAGGTGGATTCATAACTGATCATCTCAATGCATTCAATTTATTGATTGCATAGTTGGCATCATCCGGTGCCAAGATCAAGGAGGAGGATCGATGTATGACCCTACTTTGTTCCTTGTCAGATTCATGGGACCATCTTGTGATGGATCTTGGAAGTACTATAGTCACATTCCATATGGATGATGTGGTGTCTTCACTGCTATCTAAGGAGATGCAAAGAAAGACTTCGGATTCATCTAAGGAAGCCCTTGTTGTTCCTAGGAGATCCAACGACAAAGGAAAGAAGAATGAAAATAAGTCAAAGAAGGGAAGATCCAAATCCCATGGGAGTTCTAAGACTCCTGGAAATTCCAAGGTGAAATGTTGGAACTATGATAAATCTGGGCACTTCCAGAGGGACTACAAAGAACCGAAGAAGAAGAAGAAAGGCTCAGATTTAGCTTCTAAAAAATCTCAAGAAGATGGAGATTCTTTTATTTCAGCTTTGGAAGCCCATGCATCTAATGATGTGTGGTTAGTAGAATCAGGTGCTTCTTTTCACATGACCTCTCATCGAAACTGGTTCTCAAAATATGAAAATTTTGATGGTGGAAAGGTGTACTTGGGTGATGATTCTCACCTAAAGATAGTTAGATGCAAAAGGGTCACTATCAAATTTCCTGATGGATGAGTAAAGGGAATCAACAGAATTATGCACATTCTAGGTTTGGCATGAAACCTATTATCTGTAAGTATGATGAATGATGTAGGTGTGCAAGTTGTCTTTTCAAAAGATGGATGCAAGATGATGAGAGGTTCTATGGTTCTTGCTAAAGGTACTAGGAGAGGTACTTTATTTTAGCTTGATGCATGCATTACTCAATGTAATAGTTCTTCTATTTCAAAGAAGAGAGTGGATATCACTTCATCCCCACCATCTGAATGAGCAGTAAAGAAGACTGTGGCAATGGGTTCTGATGGCAGTGCAGTAAGTGTACCTAAGGGTGCAAACACTTTGGAAGGCAAGCTTCCTACAGAAAAGACAATGTTGTGGCATATGAGATTTGGCCACATTGGTGAGAAGGGTCTTAGGACCTTGAAAACTAAAAATCTCATCAAGGGGCTAAATGATTGTAATCTTGAATTTGATTTTTGTGAACACTATGTTTATGGTAAGAAAAATCATGTTCAGTTCTACTCTAGTTCTCACAAGTCTTCTATTATTTTGGATCTTATTCATTCTGATGTATTTGGTCATGTAAAAGTTCCTTCTATCTCCAGTTCTGTATATTTTGTATCTTTTATAGATGATTACAGTAGAAGGACTTGGATATATTTCTTGAAAAGTAAGACACAGGTTTTCAGTTGGTTCAAGGAATTTAAGGCTCTTGTGGAGAATCAAACTGGTAAAAGAATCAAGTGTGTGAGAACTAATAATGGTGGTGAGTTTTGTTCCATAGAGTTTGAATAGTTCTGTAAAGAACAAGGAATTGAGAGACATAAGAAAAATCCTTACACCCCATAGAAAAATGGAGTTGCAAAGAGAATGAATAGGACACTGATGGATAAGGCTAGGAGTATTCTTAGTGGAGCTGGTTTAGAACAAAGGTTTTGGGCTGAAGCTATGGCCACTACTTGCTATCTAGTTAACAGATCTCCTACATCATCTCTTGTTGGTAAGACACTCATCGAAGTGTGGTCTGGTAAGAAGCATTCAATTAGACATCTTCATGTTTTTGGTTGTGAAGCTTATGTACGTATTCCACAGGAGAAAAGATCTAAGTTGGAAAACAAAGCTATCAAATTTATTTTCATCAGATACAGTGTTGGTGTGAAAGCATACAAGCTTTGGGATCCTGTGACTAGTAAGGTGTTGCATAGTAGAAATGTTATTTTCAGAGAGCTAACATCTTCTCCTGATGTGTTGCAACCAGATAAAAAAGAAAAGGAAAAAGATGTTGTTCAGTTTCCTCCTACCCCTGAGAAGACTGAACAGAGAGACCATGTTGGGTCTAATGATGAGGAGAGCTCTAGCAGCTCTGATAGTTCAAAAGAAGAGGAAGAAAAACCTCAACCTTAGCCCTTGAGGAGATCCATAAGAGAAAGAAAGCAACCTAAAAGGTTTGGTTATTCTATGTTGGATTCCAGTTGTGCTTCGTCTTTGATTACTAACACTGATGAGCCTAGCTCTGTGAAAGAGGCTTTGGGCATGGAAGATGCAGGTTCCTAGATTGAGGCTATGGATGATGAGATGGCTTCAATAAAAAAAAAACTTGGGACCTTGTACCTTTGCCTAAAGAGAGAAAATTTGTTGGTTGTAAATGGGTGTTCAAGAAGAAATTCAATGTAGATGGCAGTGTTGAAAGGTACAAAGCTAGATTGGTTGCAATGGAGTATTCATAGGTAGAGGGAATAGATTATGGTGAAATATTCTCTCCTGTTGCAAAGTTGACATCCATTAGATTTTTGTTATCTCTTGCTGCATCATATGATTTAGAAATAGAACAGATGGATGTCAAGATAGCTTTCCTTCATGGTGATTTCGAGGAAGAGATTTATATGTCATAGCTTGAGCACTACATTGTTAAAGGTAAAGAATCCTGAGTTTGCAGATTAAAGAAATATTTATATGGTTTGAAGCAATCTCCTAGGATGTGGTACCTTAAGTTTGATGCCTTTGTGTTGTCAATTAGATTTGTAAGATCAAAATCAGGTCATTGTGTTTATTTCAGAGTTGAAAATGATCGCCTTCTTATTGTTGCATTATATGTTGATGATATGTTGTTGTTATGGAATGGTAAGGGTATGATTTCTGATTTTAAATCTCAGTTGTCGGCACAGTTTGAGATGAAAGATCTTGGGGTAGAAAGGTACATCTTGGGTATGGAAATTAGTAGAGACAAGTCTAACAAAAAACTTTGGTTGAGTCAGAGTAAGTATGTGAAGTCTGTGTTGGACAGGTTTAGCATGGCAGATTGTAGACCACTATGTGTTCATGTTTTAGTGGGAACAAAGTTATCTATAGATGATTGTCCAAAATCTCCTAGTGAGGTGGAGGACATGAGTAGAGTACCTTATGCTAGTGCAGTTGGAAGTCTTATGTATGCTATGGTTTGTACTAGACCAGACATTGCCCAAGCAGTGGGAGTCTYGAGTCARTTTATGGCTAACCCTGGAYRGGTACATTGGGATGCAGTTAAGCGAGTATTCAGAWATTTGASGRGTACATYAGATTACTCCATATGTTACCATGGTAACTCTTCTGGATCTCYRCATTCAGTTTGTATTTGTGGGTTTGTGGATTCAGATTGGGCAGGTGATATTAACAGCAGGAGATCCACCAGTGCTTATGTGTTCACTATGTTTGGTGGTGCCATCAGTTGGATGAGTAAGCGACAACCTGTGGTTGCGTTGTCCACTACAAAAGCTGAGTACATGGCTGCTACTCATGCTTGTAAGGAAGCTATTTGTCTTAGGAGATTGTGTTCTGATGTTGGTTTTGATGCACAATAGATTACTATTTGGTGTGACAGTTAGATCACTATTTTCCTTGTGAAGAATCCAACTTTCCATGCCAGAACGAAGTACATTGATGTGCAGTTTCACTTTGTGAGAGATATGGTGGAAGATGGAAAGGTAAATTTGGAGAAGGTAGATACTGTGAAGAATATTGCAGATGCATTAATGAAACCAGTGGGCATTATGAAGTTTAGATGGTGTTCAGAGTCTATGGGCCTTTTGGCCTATAGCGGTTAGTTCCTGTTATGTTCCTATTTCTCTTACAAGGTGTTTAAGAAGTGGGAGAATGTTAGGAATAAGGTGTCTCAACCTTGGATAATTCCTATTCTTATTATTTGTTTTGTAAAATGTATTTTCTTGCAAATAATGTAATTAAGTGTGAGTGTACATGTCTAGTTGGCATGTTGATGTGTCACTCCAGTTGATGTGTTAGCATCTTGAATTGTGTGTAAGGAGATCATGGCTGAAATGGTTATGACGGATTCTTATGACACATAAGAGCTATTTCTAGGAGATTTCAATGATAGGTGAAGACATGCAAGACATGTGGCAACTGATAAAGTTGAGTACTTTACACTCTTCCTCCTTTTGTTCCCAATCGTGGGGTAAAAATTTTTAGGGTTCCTATTTTCTTGGAGAATGGTAAAACCCTAATACGGCTATCTTTGGAAGTTGCCCTAAAAAGGAAAGTGCATGATATAAGTATTTTTTAGGGTTACAGGAAAGGATATGAAAAGAGGTATTTTCGGTATGATCTGGTGCTACTAGATTTGTCTTAGAGTGTTGATTGTCTCCTGAAAGAACTTGCATTGCAAGTGTGTTGTAACCGTTGTGTTGAAGATAATACATTGTGTAGGTTTTGGAGTGCTAGGGTTTTTTACTGAAAGGTTTTCCCTAGGGTAAATCATTGTGTCATTCTCTATTTTCTGTATGCATGGTATGTAGCAGCAATATCTTTGTTAAAGTAGTTAATGAATCTAAAAAACTAAGGATTTAAAAGAATTTGCACAATACTTTCCTATAGAGATTAGTGTAGGACGCTATTTCCACACCTGAGTTGTTCATTCCATCTAAGGTGATAGATCATCTGCCTATGATAGGTTTGGGAGTGTTATCTCCAAATCTAACCATGCCACCTTTGTACTTGTCTAGATGTATAAATCTGTCTTTGTCTCTTGTCATGTGATGTGAACACCTGCTATCTATGATCCAATCTATTCTGATGTTAGCTTGTGATACTAAAGCCAATTCTTGTGCTTTGTTTTCATCTTCAATTTCTATTTGATCAATCATTTTTTCATTATCCTTAATTGCAATAAATCCAATTTTATCTTCTTCTGATTCATCATCAGTTACACCATCCTCAGCATGATATCATTCCTTAATATATTTGGGTTTGTAATCTGATATGTATTTCTTGACTCTTGTAGGACACTTGGGTGCAAAGTGGCCAACTTTGTTACATGAAAAACATTTGAATGGTAGTTGTTCTTCATATTTTCCTTTATCTTTTCTTTCCTTCTTACCTATCATAGCAATGATTTCTTCTAGTTATGTATCAACTTCTTCTTTCTCAACATTACTAGTGATGTTTAAGGATTTCTTACCATGGAATAAGGCTTTGAAAGTTGTTTCCATTTTAGGTTCTGTCTTCAATATTGATATCTCAAATGCTGATATTTTACTAATCAAGGTTTCTCTTTTGAAGTCATTTGAGAATTTCATGGTTTTATCCAAGGTGTTTATCTTGCTTTCATAATCTACTATCAATGTGGTCATCAATTTTTCCATTATATCATCCTCTAAAATTTCTCCACTGTTGTCCCTGATTCCTGAGACTGCTTCATTAATCCTCTGATTGTAAGCTCTGATGTTTTCTTTAGGTAGCATCTCTAAATTGTTGTATCTTTTCTTCCATGTCTTTCTGCATGCATACTTGGCTTGGATGTCTCCTTCAAACATTTCTTCTAGGTATTTCCAAATTGAATATGATTTTTCTACCTTCTTGATCTCAGAAAATTCACTATCAAATAGGTCACTTATTAGGGCTTCTTTGGAAATTGTAGTTTGGGTGAATACTTACTTTTGTTTATTGGTAGAATCTTCTTCTGCAAGGTCCTTCAAGGTGGGAACATCTATTGCATTAGTAGAAATCTCATAAATCTCAAAACCAACACATTGAAGATGTGTTATCATTTTGTTCTTCCAGTCAAGATAATTCTCTCCATCAAACTTAGGACTCTCTTTCCTGAAGTATGCCATTTGATCTACCTTAAGTTGTTAGGATTTATCTCCAAGGAACTTGGCTCTGATACCAATTGTTGGAATAGTCCCAAGGGATAACTGAGAGGTTGGGCTAAATCAATTATCAGCCATTTAAATTCTTTCTTCCAATTAATTATACAATATCATAAGCACACACACGTTTAAGATAACACAAAATATAACACAACAATTTTGGTTACAAGGAAACCAAACAAGGTAAAAACCCCAGTGGGAATTAGCACCCACAAAGAACTGTACTTGAGTATAATAATCCCTGTTAGAAGATCTTACAACCCTGTTAGGATTTGATCTTTACAATGTAATAAGTACAGTGACCTAGTTAAGGGTCAGACCCTGTTAGGAGTCTTTTACAAATAACCTTGTTAGGGGTGAGGACTCACTATCCAAAAAGCTCACTGCTAAAATGGTGAAGGCTACAACATTCAGTATAACAAATATACACTATATCTAATATTGAACTATTTGAGTAGACCTACTATCTTGATCAGTTCTAATGTATTGTATGCACTTCCTGCTTCTTCACATAGATCTTTGACTGATGAATGCAATGTCTTTACTCTCCCAACACAAATAGCATTCTTCTCTGTTCATGTTCTATCTCTTTTCTTGTCATTCACACTTGGTGATCTTCAAATGAACTACTATAAGTATCTTCTCCAAAAGATATGATCTTTGTTGGCTTTAGAAATCCCTTCAATGCTTCTTTAGTCGGCCAAACCAAGCATGCAATATAATTATAACCACGCAAATCTAACTCAATAGATGCATCAATTCACGAAGTCAGCTCCACCAAATTACCCAAACATCATGCTTTAGATGAAACATGATTAGCGCCTTTAGTTAATTATCTTAAAATCATATATAAACATGAATGTGAACATGCATATCCCATAGATAGATGCAACTGAAGAATTAATAAAATTACTGTCAGCTTTCTGAGAATAATCTTTTGAAACTGTCTGGCAAACAGAGTAACATAACTCAACTATTACTAAACATCTAAATCTGCGTGTATGTACATGGTGTAGTAACTATGTCTGAAACATTAAAACAACTGTGCAAGGCTTCCACATATTCATACTGAAAAGTGAATACAGTTCACTTCTGTATTCTATCTGTTGTCATCAATGACAAACATACAGTCAACTATTTGCACATAAGCAAATCTCCAAAAAGGATTGCATTCCTAGAGGAAAGACAAACAGTGCAAGTTGTGCCTCAAAAGAGGATTATACAAAACCCCCACCAGCCATCCTCATTAATTCCTATTATTACTTATCATCCTTCCCCTGCACCATCAAACCTAACCACACTAGAGGAGGTTGAGAAAGAGAAAGCAAGACAAAATGTTGAAAGAGTAGAGCTAGAAGGGAAAAAGAAAGAATGGGTTGAACAGTCTGCGACCTTCAAAGAAGCAGAAGCATGGGTGAAGAAAAATTATGCAGACAAGATAGACAACACCCTTATACATTGTACTCATGAATTGGTGTCTACTGCCATCTATGCACAAGGAAAGAAAATTGTTAGCATGATGAATGAGTACAATGCAGACAAGGACAATTTAGACCAATTGGTGAATAAATGGAAAGGGAAGGGAGGAGAATTAAAGTTCTTCCACACCACTTGTAAAAAGGAGAACAATGTTGATATTATTTTAACTGGAACCCATAAATGTGTAAAATTGCTCATGGACATGAACATAAGAGGGAGCATTGCCATAAGAAAAGTAATAGCCCTGAAAAATGAATATTCAAAGGACCAATATGAAATGTTCCCAAATATTTTTAAGAAGAATAGAGATATTAAAGATGAAGAATTATGGCATCGGCAAATGAATGAGGCACTAGTAGTAAGAAAAAACAATATAATTACCCTGGAAAGAACATTGTTGTTTTTTCAAACAATTGAGATAGTAGGTAAAGCCAGAGAATTTTTTGGATTTTGGTCAGATGAGATTGAGAAGGAATATACCACCTAGAAGGAGATCAACAACAGAAACAATGAGGTGCTTAACTTCAACTGGCCAAGTGATGAGGTGTACACTTCTTGGAAAGACAAGTACACAATAGTTGATCCAGGAGAAGGTGATGATATGTAGGTGGATGATGAAGCCCAACAAGTTGATTGATACAGTTAAAAATGAAAATCCTACATCACCAACATCAGAGACAACAGACTCTAGATGGCTCATGCCGAACAACTCTGAAGTAGTTGCAAGTACCAAGCGGTCAAGAAACAAACTTTATCAAATATCTATTGTAACAAGAGTGGTTATCACTCCATTAGCTAGTTTTTCTTTTTAGTGAGTCATTGATTTTGTCCTTATTCCAAATGATTCAAAGCTTGTTGCAATCCTCTTCTATAGGATTTCCAAGATCATTGGAAGGTGCTGGAAAATTTGTATTGTAAACCATTTGTAAAGTTTTCAGTCAAGAGGGGAAAGATAGTATAATTTGTACTAGATAGTGTAAGAAGTCAGAAATAAAGTTGAGAGATCTTTCGCAGGTGTTATTGAAGAACTTATCTCTGAGTACTTTTTGTATACTGAAATAAGATTTTCTGAATTTAATACAAAGATCCAAATTCCAATCTCTCCTGTGTTATGTGTCATATGAGTTATGAATTTTCTTATTCATTAGCATAGTCTTCTCTGTGTTTATGTACTTATTTGAGAGTTCTGATCTAGGATCAGATTAAATTAGGGTCTAATTTATGCATAGATTCATTTGAGACATTGCAAGGATTCTATTAGTAGTAGGGGTTTTGGGATGATTGCATTATGATTTGAAGTCTTTGGTGAACATTAATTTTAGTATATTGTATCTGAGTCAGAATATAGCCCAATGGATAAAGCACTGATCTGAAGCTGATAAGTTTTGTTTTATTGCATATCTATTCACACATTGGTTGTGTTTTCCTAGAAGCAAACTTTAAAAATCCATTACGTCTTCATTTGTGTAAGTTTGTTAAAATTTCTATCTCATGCTCCATTTCAAGGTTGATGTTCAATGGGTAATTAGCCAATTATCTAGTATCTCCCAGTTATGTTGAGTCATTGTGAGATTACTACTTGATAGTACCTGATTGGATATATAAATAGGTATAGCAGGGTATCCCCCCTTGGTGTTGCAGGACCTAAAGAGTAGAAGTATTAAGAGAGTGCTTGTTAGTTGGTCCTTTTCTTGTATGAATAAACATTTGGAGGTGGCTCCTCTATAGAAAAAATCATAAAGGGAAGAGTTTGTTGTTATTTCTATTGCAACATAAAAAGAAACCAACAACTACAATGGTGGATCAGTAAGAATGGGAAATGAATGACCTTTTCCAGTTGAAGTTAAATGAACCATAAGGCTAAATAATCTTATCAGATGTGAAAATGCATGCTGGGTAAAAGGACTTAATTATAATCTAATGAGTGTTTCACAACTGAATAACATAGGTCACCGAGTAGCATTTGAGAATAAGAAGGGAAAGATCTTCAATAAATTAGGAAGGTTGATCAGAACTAGTGAAAAAACAAAAAGGTAACCTTTTCTATCTTGATGATATCAACACCACTTGTTTAATGGTTAGAAATGAAGACATGTGGTTATGGCATAAAAGGTTAAGTCATGTGAACTTTGACAACATGATTAAGATAAGAAATAAAAGGAAAGTAAGAGGCTTACTGAGCATGTCAAAGCCCAACCATATCATGCGTAAGAATTGTCAAAAAGGAAAAATGACAAAGTCTAGTTTCAAGAGAAAAACCAATACATCTAATGCTATTATAGAATTAGTCCATACTGATCTATGTGGACCCATGAGAACAAAGAGTCACTATGGAGATAGATATTTCATTCTTTTTGCCGATGATTATTCTAGAATGATGACAATTATGTTCTTAAAAAAAAAAATTAGAAGAATTCAAGATGTTTAAATGGTATAAAGCTATGGTAGAAAAACAAAGTGGTAAGGAATTAAAATTCTTAAGATCAGATAGAGGAGGAGAATTTATTTCTGATGAACTCAGTAACTTTTGCAATGAGCATGGAATTAAAAGACAGGTTTATGCACTAAGAAAACCACAACAAAATGGGATTGCTGAAAGAAGGAACATATCTATTGTTGATTGTGCAAGAACACTGATGATAGAAAAAGGCATCACACAAAATTTCTAGAGGGAAGCTATTAGTACTTTTGTCTACACATTGAACAGAGTTCAATTGAAGAAAGACACCAAAAAGACACCCTATGAGCTATAGTATGGTTACACACCCAATGTAAGTTACTTCAAAAATTTTGGAAGTCAATGTTATATTATGAGACATTATATAAATGGAAAGCTTAACTTCAAAAGTAAAGAAGGAATATTTCTAGGGTATTCCACCAAAATCAAGGCTTATAAATGTCTTAACAAGTCCTCTAACAAGATAATTGAAAGTGCAAATGTCAAAATAGATGAATATGTAGAGAAAAATGATGAGGAAAGAAGAAAAGAACCAGAAGACTACAATAGTTTTGTCTACAATGAAGAACCTGACACTCTACCTGAGCAACAGTGTATTTCTCCTGAGCAATAGAACAATGCACCCAAGCATTAGGTTGCAAACACCAAAAATCAAGAAATTGCTCAAGATAATGTATCGAGCGCTTGAGATCAGAATGAAGGTAAAAATGATGATCAAAATGATGAATAAAGAGCTGAACCTATACTTTCCAAGTATGTCACAAGATACCATCCATAGAACCAGATCATAGGAGACAAAAAGGCTGGATTGAGAACAAGAAGTAAGTCACTAAACACTAGATGTTTAATTTGTGATTTTGAGCCTAAATCTGTTAATAACACACTAGAAAATGAAGAATGGGTCAGTGTTATGAATAAATAAATAGAACATATTAACAAGAACAAGACATGGACATTAGTACCAAGACCAGATGACAAGAATGTCATTCGGTACCAAATGGATATTCAGAAACAAGCTGAATGAGAATGGAGAAGTCACAAGGAAAAAATCAAGGTTAGTATGCAAGGGGTATGAACAAGAAGAAGGTATTGACTATGGATAAACCTGTGCACCCATTGCTAGACTAGAAGGAGTAAGAATTTTACTTTCTTATGCTGCATTCAAAGGATTCAAGGTATACCAAATGGATGTTACATCTGCATTGCTAAATGGAATACTAGAAGAAGAGGTATACATTGAGCAACCAGAAGGGTTTGTTGATCTTCACAAGAGAAACATGATATTTAGAATACACAAAGCCTTGCATGGATTGAAACCAGCACCTAGATCCTAGTATGAAAGACCTCACTCTTATCTCATAACCATTGGATTTGTAAGAACAAGTCAAAAAACAATCTGTATTTAAAAGAAGATATCGATGACAACATTTTGATTTCTGAAATATTTGTTGATGACATCATATTTGGGGGTAATGATATGTTATGTAAATATTTTTCTAATGAAATGAGAAAAGAGTTTGAAATGTCAATGTTTGGGGAGATCAAATTCTTTCTTGATCTTCAGATTCTTCAACAAGATACAGGCATATATATCACACTATCCAAAGACATCAAGGAAGTGCTAAAGATATTCAAGATGGAAGATTCCAAGTCAGTTGGAACACCTATGGTAACCAAATGTAAGCTGACAAAGGAAGATAATTCAAATGAGGTAAATCAAACCCTAAATAGATCAGTGATAGGAAAACTAATGTATGTTGTTCATACTAGACAAGATATAGAACATGCAGTTGGAATAGTTGCAAGATTCTCTGCTAATCCCAAAAAATCATACATTACTGTTGTCAAGAGAATTCTAAGATATCTAAAGAATGCCGAGGACTATGGTCTCTAGTATAACAAAAAGAGAAAAATTGAGCTTCAAGTCTATATAGATGTTGATTGGGATGGAAACTTAGATGACGGGAAGAGAACAACTGGAGGAGCATTCTTCATCGATGACATACTTGTCACTTGGATCAGTAAAAAGAAAGGATGCATCTCACGATCTACTGTAGAAGAAAAATATGTGGTTGCTGCTACAAACTACTCCAATATTGCATGGATCAAACAATTATTTGAAGGTATAAATATGAAAATTCTTGAACTTGTAATTATTTATTGTGATAATACTAGTGCAATAAACATATCAAAGAATCCATTCATGCATGCTAAAACTAAGCATATAGCTATCAAGTATCATTACTTAAGAGAGAAAGTGCAACAAAAAGAGGTGATACTAGAATATGTTCAATCCAATGAACAATTAGTAGACATATTCACCAAGCCATTGCCTAAAGATACATTTAAGTACCTGAGAAAAAGACTAGGGGTCCGACCCTTGTCTACTAGTCACTAAGCTGACTAGCAAATTGTATTAGCCTACATACAACCAGAAGATCATCCATGTTGATGTAAGCAAAGAGATGGAATGCAAAGATACATCTATACACAACAAGGTACTAATATGCACCGAACACTAGAGATATTAATTGGCTAATACAAAGCTATGTTGTTGATGGAAAGGAAATTCAATGAATATATTAAATAAGAGATATGAATTTGGCATTGTTTTCAAAGGGAGAGATGACTTGAGATGACTTGAGAAAGATGTAAGGGAGAGATTATATCCAGATGGGAGAGAATATCCAAAGGGAGAGATTACATATGAAATATCCAACATGATTATCCTAAGGGAGAGATTATTGTCGAAGGAAAAAGAGATGATCAAAGAGAGGAACAGTCAAAGGGAGAGAAAACATCAGAGAGAAGATTCTACAATAAAGGGAGAGACATAATTAGAAACAGCTACATCTATCTAGTGAAGGGAATAAAGATTGAAGAAAGTAACCTACAAGAATCAAATCTAAGCTAGAAGAGCTTACTGAGAGCCATACATTTGTATTGGTTATAGGAAAAATAAGTTTGGTAGTTTGATGAACTACAAATGATATATTTCATAATGTATTAGTAGCATGTAGTGTGTTGCCATCAATGCCAAAGGGAGATATTGATGAACTATAACCGATTTAATGTTTGAAGATGTTAAGTTGATGATCACCAAGTTGTATAAAGTTAATGCAAGGTATTAAATTAGTTAATGTATTGTATTTTCATTGATGTCAACTTGATATAATCTGATTTTTTGTATACATAATGTCAAAGACTTCAAAGAGCTAGAGAGATAAAGGTTATGCTATTAGTAATGCATAAAAGTTCAGTATACAGAAAGTGACAACAGACACTGATAGATAGTGCACACCAACAAATAGAGAAACCCAAGAGAAGATTCACAGTGATACCCAAGCAAGCAACGTGAGCGAGCATTACCTGCGAGAAGAAACACAGTTTTACCCAACTGATAGACAACCCTAAAAAATAGACAACCCTGATGGATAGAGATGGCCAAGGACAATTGAAGTCAAGATCGAGCTAACAAGGAGTTAAAAAAACAAAAAGAACTGAAGTTCAGAAATGATAAAATACCTAGCTGGAAAGAGCTAAAGATGGAGTTAACTGGTTGATAAACATTGTTTTCATCAAAAAGTTTAAAGCCAGAGATAAGCTAGAGTTTGAAAGAAGTTTTACTCTAGTTGTCAAGAGGATATCTATGAGATAAAACTAAAGTAAATCTTTAAAGAAAGAATGACAAGAATTGCAGATCATGCCAAGAATAATAAATTCAAGGACTTTGAAACGATGAAATAATGTCTATAAAGAGACAATCTAATTCATTATGAATTAGGGGAGTGAATGGAGAAGAGGATGCTGAAGAGAAAATGGTGAAGAAAGACTTCATTCAGACTTGATCAAACAAGCTGAAGAACATAGCTAATAATTTTGCGGACACCGAGCAACAAAGAAGCACATCACTAAGCAAAAAGAAGTAGAGCAAAGGTATTGAAAAGAAACATTGATTAGAAAGGTATTATGAGCTTACAATAGATCTGAAAATATGCAAAGTATAGTTGTATTTATGAATAGATCATATACTATTTTAGTTTAACCATTGGATCAAAAAAGTCTCTTAACTAAGTAAGATCTAAAAAAATCCTTTATATATTGAGATACATCCCAAGGAGTATCAAAAGGTTAATTCATGAAGATAGCATAGTAAAATGCCAGATATCAAGTGATTAATTGTTAGTGTTAAATCCTCTAACAAGGTCGCACTTAACAGTGTGTTTGTAACCTTTAACATGGTTGGCTCTTCACCGAGCTCACTTCAGAAGAGTGAAAATTTTAGGTTACTGTTCCCAAGTGAATTGTCCCTTAACAGGGTTTCCACGTTAAAAATCCATGTGTCAAATGTGTTTATGAGTCATTTCTTTAATGTTTGTCTTTACACATTACTAAAATAGGATTAATTGGTAAACTCTAATTTATTTACTATATTTCGGTAAATTCTAGACTACTATTCGGTAAACATTAAGAATAAGATTTAATAGTGAACTTTGAGTAGTAGTTATTTGATAAGATTATTTCAAGGCATACATCTTGTAGGATTGAAGATAACTAGAGGCTTATAATTTTGGTACTAAGTTTTTGGGTTGACTTGTTGGAATATTTTTGAGGTCACTGATTCACCCCCCCTCTCAGTTATTCTAATAAAATTTATAATGATATAGTTATTTTCTACTATATATTTGATGTTATCAAATTGGTACAATTGATTGATCAAGTCAGAAACTGCAAAGAATTAAAGTTATGATTGAAAGAGTTACTTTACTAAGCTAGATCGAGTCATTCGGTATAATTTTATGTGATTCAGCTAAAAATCAAGTGAAAGTCAAGCACCAAGCACCAAATATGAGTTAGACACCGAGCAGTAATGAATTCAGTTACCGAGTTGAAAATAAAGTTTTATCGAGTACTAGATATTGATAATAAATGATGATAAGATCAAATTTAATGCAAAGCGATGATGAGTTGGATGAGGAAATGAATTAAATGATGTTTATTAGAAGATCTAAGAATGGGAAAATTCAATGAGAAGATCTAAGACAAAAATCAAGTGGTTAAATAGAATTGTGAAGAGTTCCAAGAAAAGTACAAATTTGAGGTAAAAGTGAAATGGTTTACTGAGTTGTGAAATATGAAGAAGATGATCAAACAACTGAGTGAAAATGAAGGAAAATCAAATTAAGGAGATTAAGATTAAAAAGTATGTCTATACAAAGAATGAGAAATACACAGAGAACAACAATAGGCTAACAAATTGAATAGAGAAGAAGAAGAAGCTGAAGAACAACATTTACCGAGTAGAACAAAGAAATAGAGATTGAGGAATGTATAGTATGAGAAAGAGATCAATGGAGTATGTGATGCTAGTATTCAGTTGAGCATGAAGGATCTGACACAAGAAAATATTATTTCTATATTTATATATTAAAGTTTACTATTGCTTATTAGAATTTGTAACAGAGAAATCTCTTAACTGAGTGGATTTAAAAGTCCTATATATAAAACCTAGACCTAGGTGACATTCCAATAGAGTGTTTAAAGACCTCTAACAAGGCCACTCCTAATAGGGTGAAGATCTTAATAGATCTAAGGTAAATCCTATAACAGGGTCACATTTAGCAAATGTGTTTGTAATCTTTAACATGAAAAGTCAGAAGGGTAAATTTTTATTGTGGGTTACAATTCCCATAGAGTTTTTTCCCAAATTGGGTTTCCTCATTAAATATGGTGTCAACAGAGTTAAATATGGATTTATCTAATATTTCTAAGTTTAAATGATTGATTTACATATATGAGATGTATTGTTGTTTATGTTGGCAAGTTGACTTCTTGAGGAAGCATGACTTACTTTGTGTTGTCAATCATGGCAACAAATTCATACTAAGTTTATGTCAAAGATAACTTAGAAGATAAAATGACTAACTATAGAAAATAGGACAGATAGAGAGATACAAAGATCAACACATCAGTGCACGTGTTAGAGATCACACTAGAACATGCGTGCTTAGATATATACTCTATGATGTATATACATACTAGATCCAAATGTGAAGAGTATGGAACATCAGTACGGAAAAGTTACAAACAAATTAGTAGACCTGCAGTCTAGAAAATAGAGCATGGAAGCCAACTACAGTTTTGATCAGCGTGTATGATTTTATAATGTAATGGCTAAGTGCCTTTAGTTATAAGTTTGTAATAATGTAATTAGTGTTATTGTAAACACGCTTGGGCTAACTTATTCACAAGCATTGTATATTTTTGTTTTAGGGCTGACTAATGATTTGTTTTGGGTCGTGCCTATTCAGATTTAAAGATATAAGCATGTAATGTAAAGTTATGTTACAAGTGTCAATTAAAGTGTAAGAATAAGTTACAAAGGGACAGCATAATGAAGTCAAAAGATGATATAGCTCTTTGAAGAAGTAAGAGCATCCATGCATACACGGAACTGATCAGACAACAATGTCACTACAACAGTTCATTTTTGATATAGTGCATATCAACATTTAGAGGGTTGTAGCCTTTATCTTATTGGATAGTGAGTCCTTGGATAGTGATTCTACCACCCCTAACAGGGTTATTTTAAAATACTCTTAACAGGGTCAGACCCTTAACTAGGTCATTGTACTCAATTTGTAAAGATTGCTTCTAACAGGGAAAAGGAACTTTAATAGGTTCGTTATACCTAGTAAAATATTTTTTGGGTACTAATCCCCACTGAATTTTTACTCTGATCAAGGTTCTCCATTATCAAATCATGTGTTATGTGTTCTTGTGTTAAGATTCTTGAATGCATATTTGTTCTATGTTTAATTGGCTGAAATATAATAAGTAGATAAAAACTAATTCACCCCCCCTCTTAGTGTTTCTAACAATTGGTATCAGAGCTCTGGTCCTCTGAAAGAAATTTTAACCACTTGAGGAGATCATGGACTCAGCTGAAGCAAAACATTTGAAAAAGAATCTTGAAGCAACTCTTGAAGATCTTGACAGATCTAAGAAGGAAATGAAGAACTGAGATTGAAAAATGATGGCTCTCAAATACTTATTAAAAGGCTAAGAAAAGATCTAAAAGATTTTTCTACAAGTGATCTAGGACAAATGGTCAAAAATCTTAATGAAGAGAACAAATCTCTAAAAGATAAACTTGAAGATCTGGAGGAAAAGCTTACAGATAGACAGAACACCATTGAAGACAAGATTAAAGAAAACAATTAACTGGAAGAGGAACTTCTATAGGCAAACATGAAAGTCTTGGAATTGGAAAACATAAAGAAGAAGTTGGAATCTAAATTAACAGAAGAAAAGGATAAGATTGATAAACTTCACACAAGTTCTGATTTGATTCAATCCCAGCTCAATGCGCAAAGAAAAGAGGGGAACACTTCTGGTCTTGGACTCAGTATAGCACAAGATGAAATCAAATCATCACAAGAGAAAGAAAAAACACTCAAAGCATCTTCAGAAGCTAATAAATTTGAAGATACTACAGAGGTTATATCTGAACCACCTAGAAGAGAAATCAAGCAAGTTAACAGAACTTTTTATGCATGCAATAAAAATGGGCATTTGGCAAGAGATTGCAAAGAGGTAAGAACTTTTAAAGGTTATTGTTACTCCTATAACAAGTTTGGTCATAGGGATATACATTACAGAACAAGTCATAAGAATCAACATCAGCAGAATCATAGAAGTATGAATCAAAACAATCAAAGAAACCAACTCTTGAGAAATTTGTAGAACATTACATGTCAGATATGCAACTACAATGGACACACAGCAAAGCAGTGCAGCATGATGAGAAAGAACATCAGACCTCCTATCATTTGTCACACATGTGGAAAGGCTGGACATATCACAAGGTTTTGCGGATCCAAAACTCAGAAATAAGAGGATCCCAAAAAGTCTCTATTTGAAGAGAAAGGAGAAGTCAATTTTGTCAAAGCTAATGAAGATTCAAGCAAAATATGGGTTGAAGTTAAGAAGGACAAAAATGTTGACAAATTAGTTGATGCATCCTTAGTGGACACACCCTTTACTTCTGCTTGAATAGACCTTCTTGGTCTTAGGGGGAGCTATTCTACCTCAGAACCCCTGCGCGGTTGGTGTACTCACATCAGAGTATGCGCCTTTGGATTCATGGTTAAAATCTCAGATTAAAGCTATGTGAATTCATGCATTATCTAAAATACATCAAGATAAAAGTTTGAAAATCTCTATGCATGGTTGCAAGCATTAAATGTGGCAGATCGTATGAAAAGAAGTTTGTAGTCGATCATTTTCACAATTACATTCAAGAGCATGGAAATTGAAGAGAATTAGAGCACTAAGACATCAAAGAATGAAGGCATAAATAGTTTGGCAGTTGGAATGAATGAATAATCAGTTTGAAGCGGAGCCCTAGCCGTCGCACCATTTCAAAATTTCATGGAAACCCTACATAAGTAAACAAACAAGTAAGTATGGTGACCCCAGTTGTGTTTGATGTAGCAGAGAGGAAGAGGTTCATATTTAAGAAGCATCCATTTATATCCATGCTGGATGATGTGGAAGGGGCTTTCTCCAAAACCCCGCTTGGTGTTGTTCACGTGGAAGATATCTGCACGTACATTTACTGTAAAAAGGAATCATTAGGAGATGATAATATAGCTTCTCACATGGCATCAATGCTAAATAAAGACTTCACATTCAAAGATGAGTTTGCGCACTTACAAGATAACCCTATTGTCAAGTATTCAAATGCACATGAGTTTGAAGAACTAGAATGGGTGAAAATTATGTTAAGCAGAATTCATGATGATCTTTTCTAGATTGGAGATGTCCCAGTTTGAATCACTACTGAACTAATCTATCAGTTAACCAGACTTCCAATGACTAGACCTATGCTTCCCACTGGCAAGGATTTCAAGAAACAAATTGAGAAATTTTGTTTGTCTAAGAGTGATAGGTGTGGAATGACAATTGACCCTATCAAGGAAGATGACATTAAACTCATGACTATGATACTTGGATACAAGTTTCACCATGCAAGTAGGTTGAATAGTGTCTTTGCTGCAATAGTTCTTCCAGCTATCAGAATAGTGAAGGACAACACCTAATACAACCTATGTGAGATCTTGCACGGTTAATTGATTGACAATATTAGAATCATCAAGCATGACAGAAGCAAAACATTTAGGTTTGGATCTCTGATAATCTATTTATATCACCATATAGTTGGAAAGGTTGAAAACCTTTATCTAGACAGAAGAAAACCTACAATGACTTAGATATCTCTTAAAGCCGCAGTAGAAAGCAGTGTAAGAGATAAAATGGATATGGACATAAAGATATTCAGGGTAAAAATACAAAGTAGGTTCAGACTATGTGAGAAGATAGTTGAAAAATATAGGGATACAATATGCTTTATGGTAGAGATATATTGCACATGCATGGAGGTTGTTGAGCCTATAACTAAGTGGATTCATCCACTAGGGTATGAGGTAGAAGACCTTGTGCTAGAAGGATATGCATAAGTCTTATTGTCAGCACCTAAAGACCCTAATGAACCTAGATGGGGCACCTACAGAGAAAAGACTGATGATGTGGATATTGAACTACAACTTGATGTCAACAAGAGGAAAGCATCCAAAATGAAATCCAACATTTTGAGAAAGCATGGAGTCACACAAGAATATTTGGATAAGGCAAAAGAATCCAAAATTGCACAAGTTAAAATTGAGAGAACTGTTGAAACTCAGAAGAAGAAGCAGAAGAAAAATGAGGAGAGTACCACTGTGCCTACCACAACCATTGATCTAGACACTTCTCCACCTTCTGTACCTAGAAATAAACCAAGAGGAAGGAATCAAGTAGCTACAAATCATCCATCCTCAAGAGCTACTCAGAGTAAAGCTAAGAATATTCAAGCTCCTCCTGAGGTAGGCTTTAGACCCAGTCTAAATATCTTGGAGAACAGGATTGTAAATGAAGGAAGATTGGATACACTTTCCAAAGTCTATGAAAAATATCAGGAAATTGATAAGACTGAGATACATTCTATGGTAATATCCCATATGATCAAGTTTAAGAAATCAGTTCTTGAACTTAAGACAGTAATTCCAGAGCAATTATGGAACATATTGGAGATCATGAAAAGACATGCTATAGAAGAAGACATGAAGATTAGAGAAGGAACCTTGGATACTCTTCTTCCTGTTTGTTCACATGATGAGAAGGCTATTCTATTAGATC
>MU225864.1:768859-784453 GCA_018584345.1 Thuja plicata
AGAATGAAGTTCCTTCCATTGATCCAATAGACTTGGATAAGGAGAAAGATACTCAAGGTAATGAGACACCAGTGAAGGAGATTCATGTCAAAAGTGAATGTGTTGACACAAGTTAGAATACTATTTTTTCAATGTCCACTCAACCATCTACATCATTGTTTTCAAGGTTAACTCCTGACTCAGCAAGTTTAGATGCATGGGGAGAAGAAGACCTTATCAAGATTAGTGTCCTTGCCATGGAAAAGGCAAAAGAGAAATAGGTGATGAGGAACCCTCACTTTGTGGAATCAATAAACATTCTGAATGAACTAGTTCCCACTGATAAGAAAATTTCCAAAGTACAATCAGTTGAAGATGTAGACAACATCTTATCAAACTTCAAGTCACACTTCACTAGCTTAGTAGAACCTGCTACTAAAATTGAAGAATATGAATACAAGAAGAAGAGATTAAATGACTTGGTAAATAACTTTACCTTAGATCTAAACTCCTTAAATATTGGGCAGGCCATATTGAAGGAATTGGCAGAGAAAGGAAAGAAAATCATAGAAAACTGTATGGATAGAGTGAAGCTCACCTCTGAGCACACTAAAAAGATAACAGAAGCAGAAGAAATGGTGGACAACATAAGAAAATCAGTTGAAAATTCCACGCAAGATATGAGCATATGAAACAATGTCTATCAAGGGTAGTTAGACAAAATTGAGAAGGCAAAACTGGAAATCAGCAAGATAAGGATAAGGCAAACTCAGTTGAGGAATGCACTTGTGCCATCCCTAGTAGTTATCAATGAGAAAATCAAACAGATTGATAGCACAATATATACTTGTGATCAAGGTCCTCGCATAGATCTGATGAAAATGGAAAAGTTGACATATGCCCTATGTGCGCATCTTCAAACTGTTCAAGCAATGAAAGTCTTTTGGCAGAAAGAGATTAAATCTCTTCAAGTTGTGTACCCAGAAGTCTATATAGAGTAAGTATGTTGAGGACTTACATTTTTTTCACACCTTTGTCATTAATGTCAAAGGGGGAGTAGTATAGAATGTTTATATGATGAAAAGTATATATTTATATATCATTAAGTATTATGATATACGGTCATTTTTGTATGAAGTCATTTTGAGTAACTTAGCCACATTCCTTTGTTGCCATAAATGAAAAAGGGGGAGATTGTTGGAAAGTTGACTTCCTGAGGAATCATGACTTTCTTTTTGTTTTCAATCATGGCAACAAAGTCATACTAAGTTTCTATCAAAGATAACTTAGAAGATAAAATGACTAAGTACAGAAAACAGGACAGACAAAGAGATATAGAGATCAACACATCAGCGCATGTGTTAGAGATCACACCAAAACATCTATGCTTAGATATATACTCTATGGTGTATATAAATACTAGATCCAAACACATAGAGTATGGAACATCAGTATGGAAAAGTTACAGACAGATTAGTAGACCTGCAGTCTAGAAAATAGAGCATGGAAGCCGACTACAGTTTTGATCAGCGTGTATGATTTTATAATGTAATGGCTAAGCACCTTTAGTTATAAGTTTTTAATAATGTAATTAATTTTATTGTAAACACACTTGGGCCAACTTGTTCGGAAGTGTTGTATATTTTTGTTTTAGGGCCGACTAATGATTTGTTTTGGGTCGCACCTATTCGGATTTAAAGATATAAGTATGTAATGTAAAGTTATGTTACAAGTGTCAATTAAAGTGTAAGAAGAAGTTATAGAGAGATAGCATAATGAAGTTAGAAGATGATATAGCTCTTTGAAGAAGTAAGAGCATCCACGCATACATGGAACTGATCAGACAACAGTGTCACTACAGCACTTCATTTTTGATATAGTGCATATCAACATTCAGAGGGTTGTAGCCTTCATCTTATTGGACTGTGAGTCCTTGGATAGTGAGTCCACCACCCCTAACAGGGTTATTGTAAAAGACTCTTAATAGGGTCAGACCCTTAACCAGGTCATTGTACTCAATTTGTAAAGACTACTTCTAACAAGGCAAAGGAACTTTGACAGGTTCATTATACCTAGTACAATATTTTGTGGGTGCTAATCCCCACCGGAGTTTTCCTCTGATCAAGGTTCTCCGTTATCAAATCATGTGTTATGTGTTATTGTGTTAAGATTCTTGAATTCATATTTGTTTTATGTTTAATTGGCTGAAATATAATAAGTAGATAAACATTGATTCACCCCCCCCCTCTCAGTGTTTCTAACCGTTTAAGTTATTGAGTTATTTGGTGAATTGTTTTTTTACTGTATTCAGTATTACCGAGTGAATCAGTGAGTTTAGTTTTAAGTGTTTAAGTTTTGATTTATTTGACTCACCCCCTCTTAGTTGACCAAAAATTGGTATCAGAGCTAATTTACTTTGAAATAAGTTTAAAAGGACTTGAGTCAAGATCTAAAGATGTATAAGTGGTAAGCACCAAAGATGAATAGGGATAATTTCTCTACCTGGAAAAGTAGGAAGAGGTTGCATGTATCTGGAGTAGGATAGTATGCACTTCACTTTATTTATAATGAATATGTAGCACTGAATACTACACCTTTGACTATTAGTGAGCAAAGACAGAAACAAGAACACACACAAGTTATGATTGAGATTGCTTCTACACTTACCGACTAGGAATATGATGAACTTGATGGTTGTAATACTTCAAACAAAATGTGGGATAAAGTTATTTTGACCTATGGTGGAGATCATCATGTTCAGAAGGCTAAAGGAGAAAGTTTGAGAGGTAAATTTGACTCTATGAGGATGAAGGAAGGAGAGAAAACAATACAATACAATACAAGACTTAAGGAGACTGTTGATTCTATCAGAGGAGCTAGATGGAGCAATAGAGGATGATGTTACAAGAAAAATGTTGAGAACCCTACTACTAAGATATGATATTCATATATCTTCTATAGAAGAGCTAAGATCTATAACCCAGATGAATGTTTTACTGGATGCTACTATTGGTAATTTAACTACATTTGAGATAAATGATTTTGACAATTTTTTTCCTGCTACGTCTAAGATTGAATCTGCATTTAAGTCTACTTTAAAGATTGGAAAAGCTAGGGAAGTTGTTTCTAGAGATGGATATTTTAGCAGTGCTAGTGAGAAATTGTATAGTTGCACTAATTATCTTGAAGAGTTATTTAATGAATGTGATGAGAATAAAGAGAATTTGAAGCTTTGTTGGCTAGAAGGATACAAAGAGGCAAAGGCAAATACTGAGGTAAGTTACCCTTGAAATATTATAATTGTGATAAAATTCGTCACTTTGCATCTAACTATCTTGAGAAAGATAAGGAGGAAAAGAAAGATAAAAGAGTTAAGGAAAAAAGAGAAAATGGATTCAGGAGATACAGAGACTACAAAAAAAAAGGTAAGAAATCTTTTCATATTGATAATGAAGGACTAAGTTATGATGATTCTTTTGATAGTGATGATGTAAAATAAGTTGTTTATGTTACTATTAAAGATGATTCTGATGAAGAAGAACCTAGAGCCCTAATATCACAAGTAAGAATGAAACATGGATTATAAGAAGTGGTTGTTCACATCACATGACTAGTGACATACTTAAGTTTATTTCCTTGGAAAAGCATGATGGAGGTTATGTTATATTTGGTAATGATTTTCCATATCCTATGAAAGGAAATGGTTCTATAATCCTACTGAATAACACAAGATGTGATGATGTTTATTGGGTTGAAGGATTAAAGTATAATCTATTGAGTGTTGTACAGCAAAAAAAATATAGGTCACCGACTGGAATTTCAATATGGAAAGGTGAAAGTATTTGATGAGAAGGATAGTCTGATTGCTACTGGAGAACAATCTAAAGGTGATTTATTTTATTTTGATACTTCTATGAAGAGTTTCTTGTTTTCTGAAGTGGAAGATGTTTGGTTATGACACAAAAGGCTTTGTCATGTTAATTTTGACAACTTAATCAAAGTGAGTAAGAAGAGTAGAGTAAGAAGACTACCAAGACTAGAAAAACCTGAGAATGCTATGTGCAGACAATGTCAAATGGGTAAGATGACTAAACCAAGTTTTGCAAGAAAGTCTTATGTTACACAAGGAATTTTGGATTTAGTACATACTGATTTATGTGGACCCATGAGAACTCAAAGTTATTATGGATAAATATATATTTTATTTTATTTGTGGATGATTATTCTAGAATGTTGTCTGTAATATTTTTAAAATAAAAATCTGATGCATTTCAAATGTTTAAGTGGTATAAGGCCTAAGTTGAAAAATAAATTGGAAGATAGTTGAAATGTCTGGGATTTGATAGAGGAGATGAGTTTACTTCTGATGAGTTTACATTGTTTTGTAACGAGAATGTGATGGGGAGCTCACTCTCAAGAGCACTCTTTCTCCAATAAAGACCTCTCCTTGGGCCTTTTTAGGGTCCCTATCACTACCCTAACTAGATGATAACTTTGTGATCCTCTATCTCATTTAGAGATCTCCACCAACTTCAAACTCTCCTTAAGTCCTTCTCCATTCTTCTATGCAGCCAAAGGCTTATCTTGCCCCTTTCTCTCCAAAATGTCCTTGCCTATAGATAAAGGTTTCCTAACCCTTCCTAGGTCACTTTCAACTGAACTTGATCCATTTTTATGTATCCTTTCATTAGGTTTCAAACGGGTCCTTAATTTTCAAGCTTTAGGCCTTGTATCCCTTTAGGCCTAATTAGCCCTCCTACACATTGAAAACTTGGATTTTCTCATAAAATCCCTTAACACACCTATGAATAAAATATGGAATCTTTGTAAGACCATCCTAGGATCTAGTATTTTCAAAGATTCAGACCACCACCCTATCCATACATAGGACTTTCAAGAAACCCCTACTTTTAAGGGTTTTGGGAACATGTACACCAATCTGTGTTCTTGGCTTGAACTAGGTGATCTATTCAACTCCTCTGATCATCTCCTTGCATCCAATTATCAAGGACTCTCCCCTCTACATGATCCCACCATTTATTAGGTTCATCCAATCCATCGAGAAAGCTTTATTGCTACTGTCTTATCCAAGCTCCTAACCAGAATACACTGGCACTCGCCTAGGGCTTGGTGCTAAAAATTATTCCCCTACAAAAAATGACTCCACAAGATATATTTACACTTTAAATGGAGTCCCCTACTTTAATCCAAGAGGCCATAAAAATTTTTCCACGGAAATTCAAGTGGGATGCATATTTACATGACTGGCTCAAAACTAGACAGCGAACCAGAAGAAAAGAAAAGATTTACAAAAGCTTAACCAGTAACACTAAAAAATTAAACCAATGTCACAAAAAGTAACTAAATGAAAAAAAAAGGTCTCAATTCATTATTTTATCACTTTAAATCCATTAAACAACTGGATCAAAGCTCTGTTACAAAATACAGTCAACATTTCTCCTTCACAATGCTCAGTCCATACACAATGACAACTAACTGTGAGATTAGGGTTTTATCCACCTTATATACCATATTCCCAATGTTTGGACCCTCATTTTGGTATTTGGGCATCTTTAAACCCCTTTCCTAGATTTTAGGAAATGTTGTCATGACAACTTTTGAAAATTGAAAAGTTGTCATGAGCAACTTTTACAACTTTTAGCATTTTATCAAACCACTATGCCTAATGATCCAAATAGAATTAAAATAATAATATAAGACCTTCCAACACCTAAAAACATCAAAATCCCAAATTTCACTCCATTTTGGGATCACAACCCAAGTTTGACCACTTGGTTGACTTCCTAGGTCTTAAACACCTAGATCCTATTTGATCTCATAAAACACTAAACCCTAATTACTCCTAACTCTAGACACACACAAAAAGCACAAGAGACTTCATATTTAGTCCTTATTAACTTACATGGTTGGCCAAACCAACCTAAAAGCCAAAATACTTTAAAGATCTAACAAGACCTTAAGGTTCTTCTACACCAGAATTGAATTAAGAGATAGTTCTTAGTGCCGAGGACACCACAATAGAATGGGATTGCTGAGAGAAGAAATAGATCTATTGTTGATTGTGCTAGGAAAATAATGATTGAAAAAGGAGTTTCACAGAAATTTTGGAGAGAAGTTGTGAGTACTGTTGTTTATGCATTGAACTGAGTACAAATGAAGAAAGGTACCAACAAGACACCTTTATGAATTCTGGTATGAACACAAACCTAATGTTAGTTACTTTAAAATTTTTGGGAGCAAATGCTATATTCTGATCAATTATAGAGAAGGAAAGTTTGATTCAAAATGAGAAGAAGGGATATTCTTAGGATATTCCACAAGGATTAAATCCTAAAAATGTTTGAACAAGGTTACTAACAAAATGGTGGAAAGTGTGAATGTAAGAATTGATGAATTTGCAGAAAGGAATGATGAAGATAGTAAGAAGGAACCAAGAGATTATGAGAAGTTTGTATATTTCCAATGTGATGCTCCTAATACCTTACCAAGAGAACCTACCAAGGAGTAAGATGAACAGGGACTTTCACAATCGAATGTTGATATTGAAGAACCAAGAGCTACCGAGTCTATTTTGGCAAAGTATGTGAGAGGGCACCATTCCCTGAGAAATATGATTGGAAATAAGGATGTTGGAGTGATGACCATAAGAAAGGTAAGAGATAATACATGTTTGATATCTACATCTGAGCCAAAGAACGTTAAGGAAGCACTAGATAATGAAGATTGGATGAAAGCAATGAAAGAAGAGTATGACCAAATTGAGAAAAACAAGACATGGACATTAGTACCCAGACCCAAAGACAAAAATGTTATTGTTACTAAATGGATTTTTAGAAACAAATTGAATAAGCATGGAGAAGTTATCATAAATAAAGGTAGATTAGTTTGCAAAGGTTATGCACAAGAAGAAGGAATTGACCATGGAGAGACTATTGCACATGTTGCTAGATTGGAAGGAGTTGGAATACTTCTATCTTATGTTGCTTACACAGGATTCAAGTTAAATCAGATGGATATTAAGTCTGCATTTCTTAATGGGATAATTGAAGAAGAAGTATACATTGAGAAACTTGAAGGTTTTATTAAGAACACAAACAAGAACAAGGTATGTAAGTTACATAAAGATTTATATGGTTTGAAACAAGCACCCTGAGCATGGTATGAGAGATTGCACTCTTATCTAATCAAAATAGGATTTCAAAGAACAAGTGATAACAGTAATGTTTACTTGAAATGTGACAGTGATAATAAAGTTTTGATTGCTGAAATTTTTGTTGATGATATTATTTTTTGAGGCAATGCCACTTTATATAAAGTATTTGCTGATGAAATAAGAAAAGAGTTTTAAATTTCAATGATTGGAGAGATTAAGTTATTTCTAGGTCTATAGATACAACAAGTTACTAGAGGAATCTATATTATACAAGCCAAGTATATCAAAGAGATTCTTAAAACTTTTAGTATGGAAGATGCCAAGCCTGTTGAAAGACCTATAGTTACTGGATGTAAATTATCTAAAGAGGATGAAACAAAAGAGGTGGATAATACTCTTTACCAATCCATGATTGGCAAATTACAATATGTTTGCAAGATTTTCCTCTAATCCAAAGAAAACACATATGTCTGCAGTAAATTTTTTTTTGAGATATCTGAAAGGCAGAGAATAGTTTGGTTTATTGTACAAAAAAGGAGGTACTTTTGATCTGCAAGTCTACACTGATGCAGATTGGGCTAGAAATGTTGATGATAGAAAATGTACTAGTGGAGGTGCATTCTTTATAGGTGAAATATTGGTTACATGGTTGATAAAGAAATAAAGTTGCATTTAATAGTCTACTGCCGAGGTTGAATTTGTTGTTGCTACTATGAATTGTGCAAACATAGTATGGATTAAAAAATTACTTAAAGGTATGCAAGAATAGATCATAGATCTGGTTACTATTTTTTATGATAATACAAGTGCTATTAATATATCAAAGAAATTTTTTTATGCAATTTTTTGGTGCTCAAATCAACAGATTGGATTTCCTATGGATTTTGTCTGTCCGATGATGAGAAACCCAAGTGATTTTCCAACAAAAAAGGTTTCAACATATACCAAGTATCAACCTTCTGCAATTTTGGCTCTGTAGAACCAAGGCTAGTGGGCCTATACCCTAGAATTATCTCCCAAATCCTTAGGACTTTTTAGAGAAGATAATATGTGTTCCAAACTCCTTTCTCTCACAATATGCCAAAGTACCATTGAGATCCCAAAACTAAGAGCAATGTATTATTAAAGTGTTTCATGTGTAATGTTGTAAATATTTGAAAGAATGTTGAATGGATTTAGGATATAAATTGAATATAGTAGATGGATATAGTATCTCAAAACTTTAAAAATGAAACTATGACCAAAATCCAATGAACAAGAAAGACCAGTGCCTTAATCAACTATGGGCAATAGAGTCACTATCATTCCAATCTTATGTTCAACCTCAGAGATAGTTTTGCAAGAAAACTTGTCACTTCAAAGGTGTTATGAATGTACATGCAACTTAGAAACAAATTCAAAGATATTTCAAAGGGGTAATACTTATCAGATGACAAACCAATTGACTGAGGCCTCAATCAATAGAATTTAACAATGAAAAATGAGAAAACCAATGGAAATATATATACTATGAATCAAATCAAGAAGCATGTACATAAAACTATCATTTTGAAGAACTTTTATTGGTTTATCCAAGGGACTAATTGTAAAATGATTAATGAAACAATTGCATAATTGAAGAGAAAGGACTTATCTTTATTGATTATGGAAAATAGTACAATAGAGTTCACATTTGTAGTTATTGATCCATCTAATCGATCTTACTATAATAATAGTCAATTTTATTGTGTCTTTTTTTTTTCTGTGTTGATCTTGGTATCCCTATAAGTATGAAACTCAAAGGATGCAAACAAGCTTCATATCAACACGTTGGTTGATAATAAAAACCTAACCTACGATCAATAACTAAATGTTCAATTACAATAATGGGATAACCAATTATCCTTATTTAATAACAATTATAAACCGATTAGGTCTCAAATAACTTAACAAGTATTTCTTAATATGTATGTAAAAATAACTTAATAGATCTACATTATAGTGATATTCCAGTCCCATATCCATCCATGGTATTATTCATGATCTCTACATATCATGTCTAAGTCGATGACTGAGAATAGTGGATCGACATCATGATGGTATCCTAATGATGTATCAATCCACGATAATATCTTCATAATCTCCTTCATTTTGTATCAATGGTTCTCTTTTCGACCGCAACCATGGTATTTATTATTCCTTCATGACCTTGTTTCATCATGTCTACATGTAACCCCTTGTTACATTGTCGATAAATCTGATTCGTTCAATTATATCATGTTCTACACCTTTGTAATCTACCTGGAATGTCAAATAGTCAATTATAAAACAAACCCTAATCATAATAAAATATTTTAACATTAAAAATTCCATGTAATAAATTGATTTAATATAGCTGCTAAGGTATTTTGTCATTTTACATTGAGGACATGTGTCACATCCTGTGCTACCGTGTGATGATTAAACTCTAGTTATCTTCCCATTGTGTCATCATGTAGAGCCGCAAATCTTTCATCCTACAGTCACAAATCTTCCCAAATGCTTTAATTATGATCTAATCATCTTTAGTTGATCGATTAAGTCACAACTATTAATTTAAAGCACGGGGTTAAAGATATCACTTAAGTAATCTGGTCTTTACTCTACTTTTCATGCTTCCGTGTTACCCATTCATTATGTCCTACTAATCAAATGTCAACATTTGTGTCCACATAATTCCATTTGTATATCTTGGTGGGCCCAAGACACATGTCATCTTTTTTACCACCGCACAATGTTTAAATGGTGTGCATTTTGTGATAGTGTTGTTGCACAAAGCCATTGGATCAGATCTCGATGTGACTCGATTTGAATCAAGGTAGCTTCAATCAAATTGACTCCTTATGACATGTGACGATCGCTATATGGTGCCAAATTGATTAAAAGAATCATCATGGATGTTGAGTGTAAAATTTTAAACTGTCGACAATTCTATTCAACTGTTTCTTTCTTTGCGAGGTTCATACCATGCGAGATTTTCTTTCTATGCATCGAATGGAGGATCACCATTTCTACACTGTGCCATCATATGACAGGTATACAAAAGGAAAGTTCATGATTATACGATTGCAATAAACTGTTTGTTGATTACAACCATTAAATTTTGACTTTGACCTTGCTATTATTTTATCTGTATCACAGAGAAAATAAGCATAAATCAATAGTAAAGAAGTATATATATTATAGATATGGATTCAAATGACATAGCTCTTACTAAATGACCTAAGAAACATAAGTAAAATGTAATATATAATTCAAAAGGCCATAGAAGATAAATGGATAAATACAAAGAGTTACTTCCCTAACTCATTATGGATACAAGTCAATTTGAAAATATGGGTTCCACCAATGGCTCTTTCTGGGGATGTGTGTTTATACTTAGATACAGTAGGATCCCAACTATCTCTAGAGAATAAGATCAAGTATCTTAATCCCCTGATGCAAAATGAAACTGGGTGGCCTCAGGCCCCCCCAAAATGAACACCATTATTTCCCTCTGTCAAAATTTTTATTTTGTTTATGTAATATTCTAAATCTTCTTAATATGACACCATGACTTTTTCTATCATCTTTCATCTTTTGATTAACTGATATTATTTAAAACATATGAGAAATAATTATCTTAAGATCATATCTTCCTTCATACCTGACTGCAAAATCTTCCATGTTTCTATTTCTGTCTAAATTATCTGTAGTTTCAAGATTTTAAGCATCGCACAAATCTTTGGCCTATTCTTTTATGGATGATATCACACTTTCAATATCATAATGTTTATCTTTAAAACTTAGTATATTAACCATACTATCTATACATACTTTACCCTTCTTAGGTAATGGATTTAAATATATAAAGGAATCATTTATGAAAAACTTATCACAATATTTCGAATGATCCTTTTCTATTGTTTCTTTATATAATAGATTTGACAAAATTCTATGATCATTTTTATATGTGTCCTCTCCTGTATGCTAATGATAATACATACTTTTATCATGTGGATCCTCTTTTTAAATTTCTTCATGTACTTCATTAACCACACCAATATCTTCATTATCTAGATAATCTTCAAGACTTTCCTTTAACATGTCATCATGCTCAACTGATATAATCTTATTTTCACAAGTCTGATACCACTCCTTCTCAAAGTGTGAATTGAAAGATATTTTACCTTCTAAATACATGTTTTGAATTTTATCAACTTCAAAGTCCTCATTAGGTCTACTATCTTTATCATAATGCTAGCGGACTTGATTGCATAGAAAATCCTCTTCAAATAATTGATTCAAGAAAATGGATATTTTAGGCATACCCTCATAAGTGTCCTCATCTAAAAATGATTTATGTTCATATGATGTATGGTGTTATATTTTATCTTTATCATCTGATTCTTGGAAATTATTATCTTGAATATATACTCATCCATTAACTTGTTTATTGTGGTGGATTGAGAAAAAAATTCACCATTTCTCTAAACATGTTTCTAATATTCAATATCTAATAGATCTGAAATTTCCTCAGTACTAAGAAGGTTTTCTTCCTCATCATTATGGTTATTGATACCTCTCTCCATACAAATATCAGCATGTATAGATTCATCTTCCATAATGTAATTCAAATACTCTTCATGCATGTTTTCTTCTTCATCACTGAGTTTGTCATCAAGCAAAAGGCCTTCTTCAATCTGATCATAAGCCTCATTTTCTCTATCTTCATCATCATCTTCTAATGCATGCATAAGGAACTTCAAATCAGGGTCATCTGGTGAGTTTCCCATTTCTTGAAATATTCTTGTGAATTCCTTGAGTGGAGGTCTAATATTTGATGGTATCTCCTTATAAATGCTTTCCATTCTTATGAACAAATGTGGTCCAATAGACTCCCCCTCAAATCTCTTCAAACTAAAAAATACATCTAGTGGAAACAAAATAGGAGCCTCTTCCATACTACAACTTTGGTCTTCATACTGTTCATAACACATGTTCTCTCCTTCACCACTAGCATTATGAAACATATCAAGAAACCATTGCTCAAACTGCCTCCACGATGAGATACTCTATGCAGCTAGTGATTCAAATTCCTTTTGTGCATCATTTTTTAATCACTATGGAAATAAATTCATGGCATCATCTTCTGTATCAACCTCATATTTATTAAGGAATATATGAAAAGCATCCAAATGATCTAGAGATGATTCATCATAATCTCCATAAAATTTAGGGACCCTGTGTGAAAGTTGTAAAAACAATTCATTATAGATGCATTGAAAATTTTAAGATTCAAAGGCCTAGTATCAATGGAAATAAAAAACACTTCTAACAGATGTCTAAACATCATGTAATATATCTTCTATTACTAATTAAAAAATAATTTATCATCCCTTCTAGGTTGTCTTCCTATCTCCTTCTGAGTTTTCTCCCTCAGTAGAGTCACTGACTGAAATGCTTTGTTCAATAGATTCGCCACCTTCTTTCTAGAAGGAAATACTTATTGTTTTTTGGATTCTTTTCTCCTAGTAGAGCCTAACCTCTATTACCAGAAACTTGGAAAACTGTCCTTAATGATACTCCCCAGTAGAGTTGCCAATCTGTTGGTGCTCAAATCAATAGATTGGATTTCCTATAGATTTTTCCTGTCCAATGATGAGAAACCCAAGTGATTTTCCAACAAACAAGGTTTCAACCTATTCCAAGTATCAACCTTCTGCAATTTTTGGCTCTGCAGAACCAAGGCTGGTGGGCCTATACCCTAGACTTATCTCCCAAATCCTTAGGGATTTTTAGAGAAGATAATATGTGTTCCAAACTTATTTCTCTCACATTATGGCAAAGTACTATTGAGAATATTCAAAAGAATGTTAGAGCAATGTATTATTAAAGTGTTTTATGTGTAATGTTGTAAATATTTAAAAGAATGTTAAAGGGATTCAAGATATAAATTGAATATAGTAGATGGATATAGTATCTCAAAATTATAAAAATGAAACTATGACCAAAATCCAATGAACAAGAAAGACCAGTGCCTTAATCAACTATGGGTAATAGATTCATTATCATTCCAATCTTATGTTCAACCTCAAAGAAAAATTTGCAAGAAAACTTATCACTTAAAAGGTGTTATGGAATGTACATGCAACTTAGAAACAAATTCAAAGATATTTCAAAGGGGTAATACTTCTTAGATGACAAACCAATTAACTAAGGCCTCAATCAATAGAATTTAACCATGCAAAATGAGAAAACCAATTAAAATATATACTATGAATCAAATCAGGAAGCATGTACATCAAACTATCACTTTGAAGAAATTCTATTGGTTTATCTGAGGGACTAATTATAAAATTATTAATTAAATAATTTCATAAATGAAGAGAAAGGACTTATCTTTATTGATTATGGAAAATAGTACAATAGAGTTCACATTTGCAGTTATTGATCCATCTAATCCATCTGACTATAGTAACAGTCAATCTTATTGTGTCTTTTTTTTCCTGTGTTGATTTTGGTATCCCTATAAGTATGAAACTCAAAGGATGCAAACAAAATTCAGATCAAGACATTATTTGATAACAAAAACCTAACCTAGGATCAATAGCTGAATGTTCAATTACAATAATGGGATAACCAATTATCCTTATTTAATAAAAGTTATAGACCGATTAGGTCTCAAATAACTTAACAATTCTTTCTTAATATGTCTGTGAAAATAACTTAATAGATCTTCATTATAGTGATATTCCAGTCATATATCCATCCATGGTATTATTCATGATCTCTGCATAGCATGTTTGAGTCGATGACTGAGTATAGTGGATCGAAATCATGATGGTATCCTAATGATGTATCAATCCATAATAATCTCTCCATAATCTCCTTGGTTCTATATGAATGGTTCTCTTTTTGACTGCAACCATGGTGTTTATTATTCCTTTGTGACCTATTTTCATCATGTCTACATGTAATCCCTTGTTATGTCATTGAGAAATATGATTCATTCAATTATATCATGTTTGCCACCTTTGTAATCTACCTGGAAAGTCAAATAGTCAATAATAAAACAAACCCTAATTGTAATAAAATATTTTAACATTAAAAATGCCATGTAATAAATCAATTTAATATAGTTGCTACGGTATTTTTTTGTTTTCCATTGAGGACACCTATCGCATCTTGTGCTATCGCGTAATGATTAAACTCTGATCATCTTCCCATAGTGTCATGTGCAGAGCTGCAGATCTTTCATCCTATGGTCACAGATCTTCTCAAATCCTTTAATTATTATCTGATCATCTTTACCCGATCAATTAAGTCACAAACGTTGCTTTAAATCACGGGGTTAAAGATATCACTTAAGTAATCCAGTCTTTACTCTACTTTTCATGCTTCCATGTTACCTAGTCATTATGTCCTACCAATAAAATGCCAGCATCTGTGTCCACGTCATTCCATCTATACATCCTAACAGGTCTGAGACACATATAATTTTTTTTTCCACCGTGTGATGTTTAAATGATGTGCATGTTGCGATAGCACTATTACGTAGAGCCGTTGGATCATATCTTGATGTGATTGGATGTGACTCAAGGTAGCTTTATTCAAAATGACTCCTTATGACATGCGACGATTGATATATGCTTCCAAATAGATTAAAATAATTATCATGGACGTTGAATGTAAAATTTTAAACTGTCGACAATTCTATTCAACTGTTTCTTTCTTTGTGAGGTCGATACCATGCAAGCTTTTCTTTCTATGCATTGAATGGAAGATCACCTTTTATGCACTATGCCATCATATGATAGGTATAAAAAAGGTAATTTCATGACCATACAATTGTAATAAACTATTTTTTGATTACAACCATTGAATTTTGACTTCAACCTTGCTATCGTTTTATCTGTATCACAGAGAAAATAAGAAGAAATCAATAGTAAAGAAGTATATCTATTATAGATATGGATTCAAATGACATAGAACTTACTAAATGACCTAAGAAACATATGTAAAATGTAGTTAATAATTCAAAAGGCCATAGAAGATAAATGGATAAATGCAAAGAGTTACTTCCCTGAATAATTATGGATACTATTCAATTTGCAGATATGGGTTCCACCACATTCAAAGATCAAGCACATTTCTATCAAGTATCACTACTTGAGAGAACAAGTTAAAGAAAAGAATGTGAGATTGGAATATGTAAATTCAAAGGAATAGTTGGTTGATATATTTATAAATCCACTACCTAAAGATGCTTTTGAGTATCTCATTGTTGGAAATATGGATGGAGTAACTGAGAGGGGAGGGGTGAATCAGTTACCACAAAAATAAATCCACAAGTCCCTTAGATGTCTTAGATATAAACTGCTGTAACTCGGTAAATTAACTTATCATTGTTTAGTAAAAATTCACAGTGCATAAATCAAATA
>MU225864.1:784553-809391 GCA_018584345.1 Thuja plicata
GGTTATCAAGTCGGCCCAATTACAAGTTACAATTAATATTACATTGGTCAGCTGCATATACAAGTTTCAATTAATAAATATTACTTTAGTCGGCTGCATAAACATTTCACTGATGCTCGGTGAACACCGCAGACTCTGCGAAAATCCTTCGGTAACCGACTGAACTCGGTAAGTACTGCGAACTCGGTAAGGACTAACTTTCCTTCACATATTCTTTGATGACTGACTGAACTCGGTAAGCACTGAATTTCTTTGTTGACCGAGAGAGCCCGGTAGTAACTAACTTCTCGATATAGTATTCTGGAGTGCTCGGTAGACTCTGTAAATAGCTTCTCTTACCGTCTGAACTCGGTAGACTCTGTCTAATGACTGATATGACATTCTTTGCTCGGTAGACTCTGTCTGATGACTGATATGACATTCTTTGCTCGTTAGACTCTGTCTGATGACTGATATGACATTCTTTGCTTGGTAGACTCTGTCTGATGACTGATATGACATATGTGTAACATCAAAGACAATACACAATTAAACAATTGTATCCAACACTCATAGGTAATTTAGGGGTTCTTCCCCTATCCAATGTTCACTAAAGAGCATGAGGCATGCTGCATCAATTCTATATTTCATTAGAATATCTATTTTTGAATTGATGTTAGTATGACACACTTTAGGTGATTCCTAAAGTTGTGAAAATATTTTTGTATGAAATGATTTATGAGTACATGTCAGGTATAATCCACTACTGGAACAATTTTTCAACAGTATGACTTTTTGACATTATTGTCAAAGAGGGAGAGAATGAATTGATGAAATTTATCCTTAAGGGAGAATTGATATTGACATAAAGAATTACTAATATTTACTCATGAAGGAGATTCAGAGTGTATGTTACAAAAATAGAAGATTTATCCAAGAAGGAGATTTAGATTAGAGATCAAAGTGGAAACATTAATATCAACTCAGAAGGAGTACATATATGTATTTGAGAGCTATCATCATCAATTTCTATAACACTATTATAGTGCTTTCCATCAATGCCAAAGAGGGATATTTTTTATTAACTGATGAATATCTGATGGAGATGATGAAGATCGAGTGATACCGAGTATCATGATTGTATAAATGGTTAGATCATTTGTTGTTTTGTCATTGATGTCAAGCAATTGATTAATTGATTTTTATTATGTTACCATATCTTAAGAGGAGAAGTTAAATGGGTGACAAATACAAATCAGACTATGATGAAGTAATTATGGTATAGTTGTTTTCTAATATATAATTGATGTTATCAAATTGGTACAATTGATTGATCAAGTTGGAAACAACAAAGAATTAAAGTTATTACTTAAAGAGTTACTTTAAAGAGATACATAGAGTCATTTGGTAGAATGTTACGTGAGTCAGTTATAATTACCAAAAACCAAGTGAAAGTCAAGCACCAAGAACCAAAGATGAGCTAGACACTGAGCAGTGAATGAAGTCAGTTACTGAGTATCAAAGCAAGTTTTACCGAGTACAGGATATTGATACTAAATAATGATAATATTGAATTTAATACAAAGAAATGATGAGTTGGATGAGAAAATGAATTAAATGATGTTTTTTAGAAGATCTATGAATGGTAAAATTTAATGAGAAGATCTAAGGCAAAGATCAAGTGGTTAAACATAATTGTGAACAGTTCCAAGAAAAGTACAAGTTTCGAGGTAAAAGTGAAATGGTTTACCAAGTTGTGAAATATGAAGAAGATGATCAAACAACTAAGCCAAAATGAAGGAAAATGAAATTAAGGAGATTAAGAGGAAAAATTATGTCTATATAAAGAATGGGAAATATAGAGAGAACAACAAGAGGATAACGAATTGAATAGAGAAGAAGAAGAAGTTCAAGAACAACATTTACCAAGAAGAACAGAGAAACAAATATTGAAGAACCTACAATCTAAGAAAGTGATCAAATGAAGTATGTGATGCCAGTATTAAATTAACCATAAAGGATTTGACACAAAAAAAATTAGTTTCATTATTTACAAATCAAATTTTATTGTTTCTTATTAGTATTTCTAATAGAGAAATCTCTTAACCGAGTGGATTTAACAATTCTATTTGTAAAACCTAGACTTAGGTGATATTCCAAAAGAGTGTTTAAAGACCTCTAACAAGGTCACTCCTAATAGGGTGAAGATCTTAATAGATCTGAGGTAAATCCCCTAACAAGGTCACATTTAGCAAATGTGTTTGTAATCTTTAATAAGATAAGTTCTTAACCAAGTGTACTTTAGAAGGGTACATTTTTACTATGGGTTACAATTCTGACAGAGGTTTTTCACAAATTGGGTTTCCTTGTTAAATCTGGTGTCAACCAAGTTAAATCTAGAGTTATCTGGTGTTGCTAAGTTTTAATGATTAATTTACATATATGAGATGTATTGTTTTTTAAGTTATTGAGTTATTTGGTGAATTGATTAGTTACTATATTCAATTTTACTGAGTGAATGAGTCAGTTTAGTTTTAAGTGTTTAAGTTTTGATTTGTCTGATGCACCCCCCTCTTGGTGGACCAACAAAAGATGAAAAATCTGCAACCAAGAGTTATTAAATGAATCTCAATCTTCTATCTCAACTAAGAGTCTCCAAAGGAATGCTCCAAAGAATGGAAACCTTCAACACTACACTCAAACAAGGATTGACAAACCAAGATCTAATATCGTGTAGGAAAAATAATAAGAGAAAATAATTGAAAATAATCCAAGAGAGATATGTGAAAGAAGTAATTGTTACCATGAGAAAACCAAGATCTAGGAGCAAGAATAAAAAATCCAAAGAAAGGAGACAAGAATATTATGAAGGGGGAAAAAAGAGAAAAAACCCTTGTGATATTATGAGAGAGAGAGAGATATATATATATGTGAAAGAAGTAATTGTTACCATGAGAAAACCAAGATCTAGGAGCAAGCACCGAAAATCCAAAGAAAGGAGACAAGAAGATTATGAAGGGGGAAAAAAGAGAAAAAACCCTTGTGATATTATGAGAGAGAGAGAGAGAGAGAGACAGATCAATACAAATAAAGTACTGTATAAAGAAAAATAACAATCCAAAATAATCATACACATTAACATAGATTTTTAATGTGGAAACCTTGCTAAGGGAAAAACCACGTGGGACCGGTAACCTAAAATATTTCACTCTTCTGAAGTGAGCTTGGTTAAGAACCAACCCTATTAAAGGTTATAATGCACACTTTTAAATGTGACCTATTTATAGGATTTATCACTAACATTTCTCCCTTCACCAATCATTCACTATGGGGCCAACAAGAAAACAATCAACATTCATTTGAATGTCATAATAAAGATTTTCATGTCCTACTCGGTTAAGAGATTTATCTATAACAATGGTTAAAATGATATAGTAGTGATTTGATTCAAATACAACTCTATTTGTAGATTTTCATATCTATGCTAAGTACATAATACCTATGATCAATTTTTTCACTTTAGTTCCTCTGATTCTTCATACTCTGTTCTACTCGGTAAATGCTCTTTCCTCTGTCACTCGGTGTTGTCTGCAAAATTGATCGGTTCTATATTCAACCAGCTTGATCAATCATGCATCAATTTTTCATGTGTGTGCATCATCATCTTAATGAATCTCTTGTCTCTTATATAGACAACATAACGCATTTAATTTCCATCCTTTAGATTTTTCTGCTTAATCTCCATCATTGATTTTTCCACTTAAACCTTCCTTGGCAGTTGTATCAAAAAAATGTTTCAATCTTCTTCGTCCGATCATCCTTTAATTTTCATATACATTTGATCATCATAACAAACCTTATCAATTACCTTAGAATCATCAACTTTCCACGTCATAATTTTAGTTGGTCTTTAGTTTTGCTTTATTTCTCGGTCAATACCATGATGTGTCAGTGATCCCTAGCTCGGTTAACACTATGCTTGGTATACTTTTTTTTACTCGGTGCTCACTATTACTCAGTGTATACAAAACTCTTTAGTTATCGACCACATAATTTTTTTTGTTCCAAATCTTTAACCCATAATAGATATTTTTACCATAATTATAATCAAAACAAGTTGACATCAATGACAATACATTAACCGATTAATGTCTATCATCACATTTGTAACTCGGTTGATCATCAACAAAAAGACTTCAAACATACAATCAGTTGTAGTTCATCAATCTCTCTGTTTGGCATTGATGGCAAAACAATATGAAATATGCAATATGAAAATGCCATGAAATACCAAACTTTTTTTCTACGTTCTACAACTATATGCAAAATATTTTAGGTCTCCCTAGCTTGGATATATATAATGTTTCAGCATTAAAAAATCATTGTGTAGACTCTTCCTACAGATTTGACTCTTTTAAATCTTCTCTCCCTAAAATGGATAGATATGTCATTTCTCTCCCTTTCTTGTTTCTCCTTTTCTCCCTTGTAGTGGATAGATATTTCATTGAATCTTCTCTCCCTTTGACAACAATGCCAAAAAGTAATATATAACTCTTCATCATCCAAAATGTATCTCTATTTTTTGGTGTAGTAGTGTAAGTACCTTCCAGCATACTAATATTCCATTGTTAGTCCATTTCAGCTTTACATCAACATCAGTGATATTCTGATTACATGCATGTTAATGCAACCTCCTATTCAGCTTAGTGACCGATAGACAAGGGATGAACCCCTAGTCTATTTATCAAGTACTCAAATGTATCCTTTGGTAAGGGTTTAGTGAATATGTCAGCTAGTTTCTCTTTATATTGTACATATTTCAGTGTAACTTTCTTTTCTTATACTTGTTCCCTCAAGTAGTGATATTTTATAGATATATGCTTTGTTTTTGTATACACCACCTGGTTCTTTGAAATATTTATTGCACTATTATTTTCACAATAAATTACCACTGGGTCAGTGATCTCTTTATTCATTCCTTTCAAAATTTGTTTCAGCCATGCAATGTTTGAATAATTTATAGCAGCACCAACATATTCTTCTTCTGCAGTTGACTGAGATATGCATCCTTTCTTTTTACTTATCCAATTAACTAATCTTTCTCCCACAAAGAATGCTCGACCCGTAGTGCTCTTTCTATCATCAATGTTCCCATCCCAATCAATATCTTTCAAATTTTCCTTCTCTCTTGTACCACAATCTATAATCTTCAGTGTTCTTCAAGTATCTAAAAATTCTCTTTACAACAATCATATGTGATTCTTTAGGATTAGCAAAAAATCTTGCTACAATTCCAACTGTGTGTGCAATGTCTAGTCTAGTGTGTATAGCATACATCAATTTTCCAATCATAGTGTGCAATGTCTAATTTACCTTAGTTGTCTTATCTTCCTTTGTCAATTTTCATCCTGTCACCATAGGTGTTCTAACTGGTTTTGAATCTTCCATTTTTAATGTCTTCAATACTGCATTTAAGTATTTGGGTTGAATAATGTAGATTCCTTCATCCTATTGTAAAATTTACAAGCGAAGAAAAAATTTGATCTCTCCAAACATTGACATTTCAAATTCTTTCCTGATTTCATCAGCACTTACTCCTATACATTTCAGCTATAGCTAGATCCCTAGGAGTATTACTAGCACAAGAGGATGAAACAAAGAAAGAGTGATCTATCTACTACATTAGTAGAACTCTAGTCACTTATGAGCTCAATTATAGCATCATTGAGAAAGCATTCTTAGCAGTTGTCTCATTAGCGAATGATTTGCATAAGTTATCATTTCCTCCAAATATAATATCATCAACAAAAATTTCAGCAATAAGAGTCTTATCATCATTTCCTCCTTTTAAATACAAATGTATGTTATCAATTGTTCTAAAAAATCCAATACTAATAAGATAAGAGTATAGTATTTCATACCATGCTCTCGGTGCTTGTTTCAGTCCATACAATGCTTTGTGTAACTTAAATACCACACTTCTCTAAGTAGGATCAACAAAACCTTTAGGTTGTTCAATGTATACCTCTTCTTCCAGTATTCCATTTATAAATGTAGATTTAACATCCATTTGATCTACTTTGAATCGTTTGTATGCAGAATAAGCAAGTAATATTCTAACTCCTTCAAGTCTAGCAATGGGTGCAAAAGTTTCTCCATAGTCAATACCTTCTTCTTGTGCATACCCTTTGCATACTAGTCTTGCCTTATTTTTTGTTACATCTCCATTCTAATTCAATTTTTTTTTGAATATCATTTGGTTCCAATGACATTCTTATCACTCAGTCTCCGTACTAATGTCCATGTTTTGTTTTTCTATATCTACTCAATTTCTTCATTCATTGCATCAATCCATTCTTCATTTTCAAGTGCATCTTTAATAGTTTTAGGTTCAATTCACAAATTAAAGATGTGTTGAAATTGAACTTACTTCGCGTCATCATGCCAACTCTTTTATCTCCAATAATCTAATTTTATGGATGATGTCTTCATTGTGTTCTCTAGTTGGTATATGATCATGATCTCCAGTTTCAACATCTTCCTGATTCTTGGTTGGTGCATCCTCATGCTCGGTAACATTACCATGTTGCTCGGTAATGTTAGGTACTTGCTCGGGAAAAGTGTCAGGTTCTTCAATGTAAAAAATCTACTATAGTCTTCTGGTTCTCTTTTTCTTTCCTCATAATTTTTCTCAGCAAATTCATCAACTCTTACATTTGCACTTTCAATGATCTTTTTAGAAGACTTGTTAAAACATTTATAAGCTTTTCTCTTAGTATATTATCCTAGAAATATTCCTTCATCACCTTTTGAGTCAAATTTCCCATTTCTTTCATCTTTTAGAATATAGAATTGACTTCCAAATATTCTAAAGTAACTCACATTAGGTGTATAACCATACCATAACTCATAAGGTCTCTTGTTTGTATCCTTCTTTAGTTTTACTCAATTCAATGTGTATACAACAGTACTAACAAATTCCCTCCAGTATACTTGTGCAACTTTATTTTCAATCATCAGTGTTCTAGCACAATCCATAATTGATCTATTTCTCCTTTCAACAATCTCATTCTGTTGTGGTGTTCTTGGTGCAGAGAGTTGTCTCTTAATTCCATACTCATTAGAAAAGTTAGTGAAATCACCAGAAATAAATTCTCCTCTTTTAGATCTTAACATTTCAATTCTTTACCACTTTCTTTTTCAACTTTAGCTTTGTACCATTTGAACATCTTAAATGCTTCATATTTTTATTTTAAGATCAGGATAGCCATCATTCTATAGTAGTCATCAACAAATAAAATAAAGTATATGTCACCATAATAACTCTGTGTTCTCATTGGTCCACATAGGTCTATATGAACTAATTCCAAAATATCATTAGAAGAGAAATTTTTGATTTTAAAACTAGATTTTGACACTTTTCCCATTTGAGAATTCTTGCACATGACATGGTCAAGTTTAAATAAGCTCAGTAATCCTCTTACTTTTATTTTCTTATTGATCTTAACCATGTTGTCAAAATTTACATGACATAACCTCTTATACCACAACCATACATCTTCATTCCTAGCCATCAAACAAGTAGTTTTAGTAGTGTCAATATTAAATAGATTGCCTTTTGTTTTTTCTCCAATGCTGATAAACTTTCCTATTTCATCATAGATTCTAGATTTTCTATTTTCAAATGCAACTTGGTGACCTATGTTATTCAACTGTGAAACACTCAAAAAATTATAATTAAGTCCTTTCACCTAGTATTCATTCTCACATTTGATCTTATTGTTCAAAAATATAGTCCATTTTCCTTTCACTTGACAAGGTGTATCATTTCCCATTCTAATAGATCCACCATTATAATTCTCAAGAAATTCAAATTTTTCTTTATCTCTAGTCATGTGATGTGTGTAGCCACTATTAATAACCCAAATGTCCTTCTTTCTAACTTTATAAATAAGTGTTATTTCAACATACCTTTCATCTTCTTTTGAATCTTCTTTCAAAACTACAAATATTGTCCCAATTTCTTCATTAGTGTCAGTGTTGGTGTCTTTATCTTTATCTTCAGCAATGTAACATGCCTTATTTCCTTTGTCTTTGTAATCTTGGTTACTCCATCTTTCATATGATCAGTTGGTTCTATATTCTTGATCATCCTTTCTATCATTAGATCTTTCATTTCTTTCATCACTTTTTCTGTTAGGGCGTCTGGTAGCAAAGTGTCCAATTTCTTTACAATTAAAGCATATAAAAGGTAGTTTACCTTTATACTGATGCAGGAGCATCTTGGGTCATTGGAAATCCTGCACAACCAAAAAGATATTTTCTTATATTTCTTTAATTGTTCTCTATCGCTTGGGTTATGCTGCTTGGGCATGCTTATCTTTGTCGCTCGGGTCCTGTTTCTCAGGCATGCCTATTTCTGTTGCTTGGGTTCTATTTCTTGGGAATGCTTGTTTTCCCATTGCTCGGTCATGCTTTACCGACAAGTTTTCCTATTTCTCGGGTTTCTCTTCTATTTCTCAGGTTCTATTTTCCTATTTCTTAGGGTGTTCTTTGCTCGAGTCTCTCTCTTTCTCGGTCATGCTTTGCCTAAGATGCTTATTTTGGGAGTTGGATCTTTGGCCAACTTATTTAGTTAATTTAGATGGCTTAATTAGTATGGGGTCTCTCATTGGGATCTATGTGGACCTAAATCTGGGTTTGTCTTATGGATTTGAGAGCCAACTTCTTTTGCGGACTCTTGTATATATTCATTTGTATGTTCTTAGTTTAGGGAATCATTCTTAGAGAAAGAAGGAATATTTTTAGATATTGAGGTTGAAGGTCTGTGATCTCTATTGTATGAAAATCATATTGTAATTCATTGAATATATGGGTGAAATCAGGAAGGCTTTACTACACGACATGTAATGATTTTGATCAAGTTAATATAAAGAATCTTTATGTTTTCTTCTCTCACTGTGTTGTTTGGCTTCCACATTGGTTCTGCAAGGTGGTTTGGTAGTTGGGAGAGCCCTTGGCCCCACCTCCTTACCCTCCTTGCATTAGGTGGTATCAGAGCATGGTGAGATCTAAGTTCCTTCTTGAAAACCTAACCCTAGTTGGTATTGTTGTGGGGTAGTAGATTGCGATTTGACCTAGAATTATAGAGGGATTAAAGATGGTTCGTGGGAGAGGAAATGCAGATCAAGGTCTATATGATATGCTTAGACATATGACTACTAGATTGGAAGCTATTGAGATAGCCCAGAATAGAGGAAGACATCTTGATGATGTTAGTGATGATGAAATTGAAGAGGTTCAAGGTGAAGCTGCACCTGCACCTGTGATGAATCAGGAAGAAGAGTGATTCTTGAGAGCCTTAAAAAATTTGAAATCAAGACCTCAGTTCAATCCTCCTGAGTATAGTGGAAAATTATATTCTGATGAATTGATAGACTGGATAACTAAAATGAAAAATTATTTTCAATATGAGAATGTAGAAGAGGATAAGAAGGTGAAGATTGGAAGCACAAAGCTAAAAGGTCATGCATCCTTATGGTGTGAAGATCTACAATTCGATCAGAATAAGAAAGGAAAATAAAACATCAAGGTATGGGATAAGATGGTAAACAAATTGAAAGGAAAGTTACTACCTTGTGATTATCAGATTAACTTAATCCAGCGAATGCAAAGCTTGAAGCAGAAAGATAAATCTATGAAAGAATACATTGAGGAATTATATAGATTGGACATCAGATCTAGACATGTTGAAGATGAGATGGAAAGAACAGCAAGATATCTGAATGGCTTGAGGAGTTCCATACAAGATGAAATCATTTTGGTCAAGATGGAAAGCATTGAGGAGGCATATAAATTTTCCCTAAAAGATAAGGAAAATTTGAAAAGAATATATGAACAAAGACTCAGAGGCAGAGGTGGTAGATTCCCTAGAGGAAGAGGTAGATTTCATGGTGAAAACAATAGATCTGAACCAGACAAGTTAGTTTCAGATACATCTCAAGATAAAGGAAAGACTGAATGGAAAGCTGGAAGCTCATATCAAGGAAGAGGTAATCATTTTAGAGGTGGATATAGAAGAAAGGGTTTCCAAGTAACTTGTTACAATTGTGGTGAATAAGGACATACATCCTTTGAATGTACACATGCAAGCAAGAAAGGTGGTAGTAGTATCAGAAATGCTTTAGTGCAAGAGGAACCATCCAATGAACTTGAAAGTAATCTCATGATTAGAAGGATACTATAGAGTGATAAGGATAAGCAAGATCCAATCAGGAAACATTTGTTCAAGACTAGATGTAGAGTTGCACACAAAGTTTGGAAGGTGATTATTTATAGTGGAAGCTCAGAGAATTTGGCATCTGAAGAAATGGTTGCAAAATTGCAATTGTAAAGGATGAAACATCCAAATCCCTATCAAATCTCATGGATCAAGGATGAACATACATTAATGGTGAGTGAACAATGTTTGTGAATTTGAAAATTGGAAAATACTATGATAAGGTGTTGTGTGATATTATGCCTATAGATTGTTGTCATTTTTTTTGGGAAGACCTTGGAAATATGATAGAGGTGCTATACATGATGGAAGGATGAATAGATATTCTATTTGGGTTGATGGTAAGAAGAAAATTTTGTTACCTTTGGTTGAAGAATTTGTTGATGAGTTATGTACATCTGTAAAAGTTTGTAGGATGGAAGGTAGACATTTTGTTAAGGACTTGAAAAGAGATGATATTTTTTATTCTTTGATTCCTAACAAACCAAGTAAGAATACAAAAGATGATATTCCTGAAGAAGTTGGGAAGTTACTCACTGAGTCCAAGGAGATAATTTTAGATAATATACCTAATGGTTTTCCACCAATGAGGGATATCAGTCACTGTATGGATCTAATTCCTGGAGCTATTTTCATGAAGAAAGCACCACATAGGTTAACACTGATCGAGAATGAAGAGCTTAACTGACAAGTTTATGAATTGTTGAACAAAGTTCTAATCCAAGAAATTTTGAGTCCATGTGCAGTACCTATTGTGTTGGCACCTAAGAAGAATGAAGAATGGAGAATGTGCACTGATTCTAGAGAAATAAAAAAAATCACAGTGAAGTATAGGTTTCCTATAACAAGAATGGATGACATAATGGATTGTTTGAGTGGAGTAAAGTATTTTACCAAAATTGATTTGAAAAGTGGATATCATCAGATTAGAATCAGAGAAGGTGATGAATGGAAGACTTCTTTCAAGAAAAAGGAAGGTTTGTATGAGTGGTTGGTTATGCCTTTATGTTTAACTAATGCACCTAGTACTTTTTTGAGGTTAATGAATGAAGTTTTGAAGAAATTCCTGAATAAGTGTGTGATTCTATATTTGGATGATATTATGATATTCAGTAAGACTAGAGAAGATAATTTGATGCATATAAGGAAAGTGTTGCAGAGATTGAAAGAGGAAAAGTTGCTGATAAATTTGAAGAAGTGTTCCTTCATGAAAGAAGAGCTTGTGTATTTAGGTTTTGTGATTTTAGCTAATGGTTTGAAGTTGGATTTTGAGAAAGTTGAAGCTATACTAAATTGGCCTACACTTGAAAAATGTCACTGAGGTAAGATCATTTCATGGATTGGCAAGTTTTTACAGGAAGTTTATCAGAAATTTCAGTTCTATCTATAATGCTATGACTAAGACAATGAGAAGAGACAAAAGGGAATTCAAATGGACACATGGAGATGATAAGAGTTTTGAAGCTTTGAAGCTAAAGGTTTTTGAATTACCTATCTTAGCCTTACCTGATTTCAATAAGGTATTTCAAGTTGAATGTGATGCAAGTGGAAGTGAAATTGGAGCTATGTTGACTCAAGAAGGTAAACCTGTTGCTTTCTTTAGTGAAAAGTTGAATGATGCAAAAAGAAAATATTATGTCTATGATCAAGAGTTCTATGTTATTATTAAAGCTATGAAGAAGTGGAGACATTACTTGATGACAAATTAATTTGTGTTGTATACTAATCATAAGGCTTTACAGTATTTGGGTAGTCAGAATAAGTTGAATTAGAGACGTAGAGTATTTACAGAGCTTTACATTTGTGATTAAGCATAAGAGTGGAGTTTCTAATAGAGTTGTTGATGCATTGAGTAGAAGAAGATCTTTTTTGACTAAAATAAAAATTGAAGTTCTTAGTTTTGATGACATGAAACATTTGTATGAAAGTGATCCTGATTTTTTAGAGTAGTGGAGAGTGTGCAGAGCACCTAATTCCAATCAATCAAGTAATTATGAAGACTATTTCATTCAGGAAGATATGTTGTTCAATGGTATTTAGTTGTGTATACCGAGAGGATCAATGAGAACTAATTTGATAAAGGAGAAACATAGTAGTGGATTGGCTAGACACTTTGGCATTGATAAAACATTGATTTTGTTGAAGGAAAGGTATTTTTGGCCTTAGTTGTATAAGGATGTTCAGAAAAATATGAAAAGATGTGGAGTTTGTCAAGTTGCAAAAGGATTAAGTCAGAATATTGGTTTGTATACACCTATTACTATTCTTGAGAAACCTTGGAGTGATATTAGCATGGATTTTGTTCTTAGCTTACCTAGGACAACAAGAGGTAATGATTCCATATTTGTTGTTGTGGATAGATTCTCTAAAATGACACATTTCATACCATGTAAGAAAACATCAAATGCAGTACACATAGAAGATCTTTTCTTTAATGAAATTGTCAGATTGCATGGATTACCAAATAGTATCATCTCTAACCGAGATAGTAAGTTTGTAAGTTATTTTGGGAGAACACTTTGGAAGAAGTTGGATACTGAGTTGAAGTTTAGTTCTACATTTCATCCACAAACTAATGGAAAAATAGAGGTTGTAAACCAGAGTTTGGTTAATATGTTGAGATGTTTAGTTGGAGACACATGAGGCAGTTGGGATTTGATGTTAGCACAAGAAGAGTTTACATACAATAGTTTAGTGAATAGAAGTACTAGAAAGACACCGTTTCAGATTGTTCATGGAACACAACTAAGAGGTATATCCGATTTGAGAAATATTGTTGGTGAAGAGAAACGAAGTGCTAAAGTAGAAGAATTTGCAGAATTTATGAAGACATTGCATGAAGAGGTAAAACAAAAGCTGGAGAAAAGTAATCAGAAGTATAAGAAAATGCAGATAGATCAAGAAGAAATAAAACATTTGAACTTGGTGATGCTATAATGGTTCATCTGAAGAAAGGCAGATTTCCTATTGGAACATATGGTAAACTAAAGATGAAGAAATTTGGGCCCTTGCAAAAAACTAAGAATATTTGACAGTGTAAATTCTTATGAAGTGGAATTACCTGATGACACGGATATATCACCTATATTCAATATTTCAAACTTATATGAATATCATGAACCTGATGAAGAAGTGACTACACCAAGTGATTACCCTAAGAAACATATAGAAAAAGTTGAGAAGTTTTTGAAACAAAGAATTGGAAGAAGTACAAGAGGAAAAGAATACATGGAGTTTTGGTGAAGTGGAAGAACAGACCAATTGAGGACTCATCTTGGATTTCTCAATCTAAGTTGGATTCATTTCAGGCTAGACCTGATAAATGATTCAAAGAATCATTTCTTGTAACTCCAGGTGTCTGATGTAGGAGCATCTTGGGTCATTGGCAATCTTGCATAACCAAAAAGATGTTTTCTTATAGTTCTTTAATTGTTCTCTGTCGCTCAAGTTCTGCTGCTCGGGAATGCTTGTCTCTATCACTCATGTTATGTTGCTCGGGCATGCCTATTTCTATTGCTTGTGTTGTTGGATTGCATTATTCAAGGTGAGAAGATTTTCTATTTTGGGTAGTGTGTTAGCATTTCTTCATTTAGGTCTTAGCTGATTTAACGGAGTAGCGTGTTGTGATTCTTGATGATTTTTTGGTGACATGATATTGTATTTGTAATTGGATATTTGGGTCCTATCTAAGTCTTAGCTAACTTGATTTGGATCACTTTGGAGATTGAGCTTCTTATTTACATCTTTTATTGTAATAGGTCTAGCCAACCTAGTGGGTTATTATTCTTTATAATCAATATAAATGAGAGATAATTTTGTAATTATTGAAGAGAGAGGTGTGGTAGTATGCTATTGTAAGGAGAATTGTTGATACTTATTTCTGAATTTAAGGTAGAGTTTGTACTACATTGGAACTGTATTGGCATTAGAGATATTGTTTGTCAATTTAGTTGTAATGGACTATATGTACACCCTATTGTAATTAAAGATAGACTAATGAACCAAAATGAGGGCTAGATCTATGATTATATTGTGAGGAGTGAGCTCTAGGCATTATTCCTATAGATTGCGTTGTAAGCCCATTGTTTCTTATACATCCCTTTTTCTCTATTTTTCTCTTAACTGGGAAGTACTTTTAACATATTACATTCATCTTGTGGGTTTGATTTCCACCAGGGTTTTTCCTTAAACGGGTTTACTCAAGAACAAATATTTATGTTTTGTGTTATGTGTTTTTGATCTTGCATTTACTATTTATCTTTCAAATCAAAGTGGATAAAGTGGAATTAAAGTTATAAGGTGTATACAATTGATTCAACCCCCGCTAAGCCGTGCTTGCCTCCTTTTGGGCATAACAATTGGTATTAGAGCTGAGTCATTTCAAAGAATCTTGACCACTTGAAGGAGATCTACCATGGAAAGTATAAGAAAGGAGAGTTCTAATTTCAATGCAAACAACTATATTATTTGGAAGGATCAGATGACTTCCTACCTAATATGCATGGAAACAAAGGATGAGTACTGGAAGATTATTGAGAATCCTTATGTTATTCTTAATTATCTAAAAAATTCTACTGCAGATTTAAAATGAATAAATTAGGGGATAACATATTAGCAAGAGAGACCTTGATATGTGTCTTATCTGATTTAGAATATTCTCACATTTATGGATTAAGGACTACACATGAAGTATGGAAGAAATTAGAAAGTATTTATGAAGGTGATACATATTTTAAGGAAGCTAAGTTAAGGGATTAAAAGAAAAATATGAAGACATGAAGATGAGTGAAGGTGAAACTGCCCCAACTTATTTGCAAAGAGTAAATGATTTGGTTTGTGTGATCAGATGTGTTGGTGGTACCTTGACAAACAATGAAGTTGTAGACAAGATTATGAGATCTTTGCCTACATACTGTAGTGAGAAAGTTTCTTCTATTGAGGAATTGAGAACTATAAGAGACATTTGTAGAGAAGCTTTGGTAGGTAGACTCTGTTGGACTATGAGATGACTACACTTAGTAAGGAACTTTCAAAGGTTGAGACTATATTTAAATCCATTGTGACTAAGTATGACCAGGAAAAAATCCCCACAAAGATCAATTTCAAATACTATGCTAAATATTGTGAAGATATCATCGAGGAAGAGAGGAATATTGATGAACTTGAAGCTTTGATTGTGAGAAGACTACCTAAGGGCTCTAGTTTCACAAGTTGTTAAAATAGATGAATGGGTCATTGATAGTGGATGATCACATCATATGATTGGTGATAAGGATAAGTTTTGTGAATCTTGAATACTATGATGGTGGTGTTATTAGATTTGGTAAAAATGGTCCTTGTTTGATTAAAGGAAAAGGATCTATCACTCTTGATGGTAAAAGTAGTACCGACAATGTCCTGTAGGTTGAAGGTTTAAGTCATAATTTGTTGAGTGTTGGACAACTATTGGATAAATCTTACAAATTGGAATTCATGGATGGAATATATAAGATTATTGAGAGTACAGGAAATTTTATTGCAATAGGTACACAAACTGATGGTTATCTATTTCATTTGAAAACTGTTGAGAATAAATGCTTGATTTTTAAGATTGACGACAATTGGTTATGGCATAAAATATTTTGTCATGTGAAATTTAATAATATGGTGAAAGTTAGAACTACTAATGTTTTAAGAGATTTACCTAAATTGATAAAGCCTAACAATATGTGCAAAGAATGTCAATTGGGTAAACTAAATAGATCTACTTTCAAGAATAAGACATACTCTTCAAATGGATTGGTGGATTTGGTTCATATAGATCTATGTGGTCCTACTAAGACTTGGAATTATTATGGTGAAAGATATTTTATGCTATTTATTGATGACTATTCAAGAGTGATGTGGATTACATTTATGAGAGAGAAATCAAAAGCTTTTCATAAATTCAAGATGATGGTAGAAAAAAAATCTGGAAAGAGATTACAATGCCTAAGATCGGACAAAGCTGGACAATTTACATCTAGAGAATTTATGCATTTTGTGAAGAACATGGGATAAAGAGACATACTTCTATTCCGCAAAACCCACTGTAGAATAGTGTTGTTGAGTGAAGGAATAGGACTATCATAGACACAACTAGGACTATGATGTTTGAAGGAAAAGTCTCATAGATCTATTGGAGAGAAGGAGTGTGCACTGCAATACATATTTTGAACCAAGTATAGATTAGATAGGGAACTGGTAAGAATCTCTATGAACTAGAGAGAGAGAGAGAGAGAGAGAGAGAGAGAGAGAGAGAGAGAGAGAGAGAGAGAACCCTAGTTAATCTAAGTGTTCATTTGGAACTTATGGTTTCCTTCAAGGTCCTAGTGACCTTTAGATCATGTTAGTATCCTAGGTTTCACATTGGACTTCTTTTGTAAGACCTAGTTCCAAGATTGGCACTTTATAAGCCCTTGGTCAACTATTGGTCAATGAATGTCCAAAACTTAAATTATAGGTTATTTTCATGTTTTTCATGTTTTTATCCATTATGGTTCACAAAATAAAGGTTTGGACCAAGTTTGGTCACCTAGTATGCAAAATTGCTCAAAAAGTTGTCAAGCAACTTTTGAGCAACATTGACAACTTTTGTCAAAACTTGTAAAACTCGTTCCAAAATGGCTAGTTAGTTTAAAAATGTGATGTAACCATTGGGAATTCATACATAATCCCTTATAGGAAGGTGGTAGGAGATCTGATGTAATTTTTGGCATTCAATCAATAAAAACAATCATTTTTTTGCATTTTCGAGGAACAGTCTGTCTGTACGGACAAGTACAAAAGCATTTGAGGGAAAGGATGGTAGTTTAAGGTATCCCTATGTATTATCTTTCTATTGATAGGACTTTGTGACTGGTCTTCCAATAGAGGTAAGTTGTCACCGGTACCGGGGTACCGGCCAACTTCGCCTGTAAAGGTTGTCCAGGGAATAAATTCTCCCACTAATACATTTGGTACCAAATTGCAATGACAGTGCCGTTGCAGTTTTTCCGTCACAACCTTGTCGTCGTCGCAATTGCGACGGTCTATCGTTGCAATTGCGACAATGATAAGTTTGTGACAAAAAAACTACAACGGCACTGCCGTTGCAATTTGGTACCAAATGTATTAGTGTCCGGGCCTTCAAGCACCTAAGAGCCAGGTCTCGATAGTACGAGAGCTAAGTTGGGAGTGTGACTATTTTGTTTGGGGGGATAGATGGTTTTTCTTGGCTCATCTTCTCTGGGGATTTTTGTAAGTCGGGATTTCTTGCAAGCATTTGGGTTATCAAACAAACTTCAAAAGATATGCCTGGGTTAGAGTGTACTTATTCTACTTATATTTATGAAAATATATTTAAAACATCAACCATGCTCTAATGGATTATACTAAATACTAAACATATATAGAACCAGCAATTTATACATGTTCAATAGCAAGGGGAAAGAGGTTGTTAATCTACTTAAACATTAGAGCAAAGGATATAAGAAACATACAACACAAAAGAGTGTTAACTTAGAGATCAAGACACCAACAACATCATTGCGAGAGTCCTTCCTTCTTCATTAACATTTCTCTAGCATCATTGGTGTGTACATCAATAGCTCCAAGAGAGCATCTATCTACCAAGAACTGCTAAGAACTACCGAGCATTGAGCTTTGCAACTATAATAAATGGAAATGTTGAAATGCTATTACTATGGACTACAAAATCATCAACTTTGCCAACCCTTGAAATGAGGTCGGACCTCTTATTTATATACATACTTTCCCTGAAGTTAACCTAATCTAAATTTACACTCAAGAATAAAATATAATTTTTGGTCATTGGTACTACCTACACCCTTTTACAACTACCTTGAAAAGAACAAAGGTCTGACATGTCAGACGAATAAGACAAGAAGAGAGGTATGGAAGAATCAACATCGAGAAGAGTGTTGTAAGAAGAAGAGAAGAAATCCAATCTCTCTAGAGCTTGAGGCTACATGCCTCATCAATGCAATATGTGGCTCACTATCTTTGATGCACTAGGTAGTTAATGCTAGAGCAGAACCTTGGGAAGACCATCTGTCAGAACCATCCCTTGAGTTGACATGCCTTGCTGTGGTCACCTACTTTCTGACACCCTTACTGATTGTTGGATAGCAACCTGTCGGCTCCCGGGAACCTAGACATGGGTCACCAAAAGAATACAAAACTGTTGGATCCAGGAATCTGGGATCCGGGAGATTATGTTCAAAGAATAATGAATATGAAACAATGCACCCTACTGGTAAAAATCTTCAGAACAGAGAAACCTCTGGACTTCGGGCCTGGGGATTCCATGCAACCACACCTTCTCAAAGAAGTCATGACGGAAAAGAATCTCAGAGTCTGGGGTTCGGCTGACTCAAATAGACAAACACACTCTGGGACTGGGTCTCGGAGACAAAAGAAGACAAGAAGAAAAAGAAGACAACCCTCATGGAAGCAAATCCCGGAGGGAAACAAAGGAAACAAAAAGAAACCAAGAAAAAGAAGAAGCGAAAAAGGGGGACCCAACATTTTTCCATTCAAAATATAGGGACATGTATGCAGGGCATAAGAAATGGTGACCCACTGGGATGAATGCCTTAGTGCATTTGAGAACTTTAGAATCTCTAGTTAGCAAAATTGGAATTAATCTTTACCTAGAGAATTCTACTTGCAAAGTACGAGGTGTCTGAGAAAATTGGATTCATCATTGATTCAATCTTTCAGTCTTTCGTTAGCTGTGAAGTGTGTGCTTTGAAATAAAATCAAGATCATGATTTCTGGGAGGATCAGAGAGGAGGCACTGAATAAATCAAACCAAATTCATCCTATCTTACATGTTTCCCCCAGATATCAGAGTTCTCCATTCTATAGTTCTTTTCTTTTCTTTTCTAGATGAGAAGGTGGTACTTCTTTCACCATGAACCTTAAGCTTAGATAATTTTAACAGTGGTACTTCTTTCACCTTGCCATCCACTTTTAAAATGCCGAATAGGAGAGAACATTCCAGACCCAGGATATTTTTATGATTTTCAGACTTGGTTGATAACTAGTGCAACCGATCTACCCTCGAGGATCATGCGATTACTTGCTCCTTAGATTTTCTGTAAACCGATGTCCAGACTTTCAAGATATGAATCTGATGAAGATTACCATAACCTTTTACCATACTTACAAAATAACTCCAGAGCACGGACAAACTCCACCATGCTAACAATAGATTCCAAACTACCAAAAATGCATAAAGGTAACATTCCAGGGGATAGATGTTATATGAGGCATACCTGTCTACAAAGAGAAGACAAAATGTTGGGATCCCAGAAAACAAATGCAAGACACAAGAAAGCCAAAAACAAAGGCAAATGTGAAAAAAGGGAAGGTGGTCTTGGAGGACAGTCGACAAACTATTTACAAGGCCATGGAACTCCAAATGGAGCACTGGAAAGATATTTACAAGCAGGGATTTTACATGTGATACAACTTCGGACCAACTCATCACCTACCTCATTCAAACTAGTTCTTACAAAACTACCCATTGATAGGAAATAGGACAGCTTCTCCGGTCATGGTATTGAGGCGATAAGTATTTTCCCCACAGATCTCAAATATCATATATGGTCTGAGCCAGAGCCATTGAAACTTAGTGTTCTTTCCCTTCTTTTCCCAGGCTTTGTCCCACAAGAGGACCAAGTTTGAAATCTAAAAGGCCTTATATTGGGCTCTTCCGTCAAACCATAATTTTACTACTACTTGGTGATGCACAAAGTGGTCAAGGGCTGTGTCTCTTTGTTCCTCCATTCACACCAAGTTCAAGAGTTGAACCTCTACAACGTTGTCTCGGTTGCTAAATTCCTACATAAACTGTAAGACCAAGATTTGTAAGTTGATTGGGAATACTAGATTCTAGCCATAAACCAAATGGAATGGGGATGTCCCCAGGGCTGCCTTTATTCTGATATGATCCACCCAAAGGGTGAACTTAAGCTTTTGGTGCTAGTCCCGGGGATTTTTTTCTAACAGATATTTGATCACCTCCAACAAATTTTTGTTAGTAGATTCAGCCACACCATTACCCTGGGGGTAGTAGTTGTTGGAGAACTTTAGGGTGATCTTTCTTTCATAGGTCCATTTGAGTAATTTTGTCAAAGAAAATTATGGACCATTTTCACACACTATAGTGAATGGCATTCCGAATTGGGTGACTATGTTTTCTTCCAAGAATTTAATAACCACATCTACCATGTTGTTTTTGCAAGGAATCACTTCAGACCACCGGGTGCAATAATCAGTAGCAGTCAAAATGTACTGGTGGTTGGCAGATGAGTAGGGGTTGATTTCCCTGATAAAATCAAATCCCCATTGGGTGAAGGGTCTAGCTTTGAAGACCGATTGCAAAGGCATGGCCGGGTTTTGCTCATGATGTGTCACCGTTTGACAAGTGTGGCATCTCCTAATGTGAGTATAGACATCCTTAAAGATGTAGGGCTAGTACCAGAGGTATACCCCTTCATAGTTCCTACAAAAAATCATTCTATTTTAATCATGAAGTGTGTGTTGTTCAGCCGCAGGGTGCAATGTCTGTTTGGGGGAAGCCCCTTCAAGCATCTATTTTTCAACAATAAGTATACCATGTCGGTATACCATGGGTCTTGAGTGATGGACTCCACTGTATAAGTTTGGCATTCAATGTCTGGAGTCTCTTTTTCCATTGCTCTACATAGTCCCTGGCCTCAGACTATCTTCATGGGTTACATTTCCAAATCATACTCTTGGAGGATGGCCATCCATTTCCCCTATTGTCCACCCAATTCACTCTGTAGGAGTACAGACTTAACAGCCAAGTCCAGGATGATAGCATGCACTTTGCTCCAAAGAATGTAATGCCATAATTTCTTCATGGCGCAGACAAGAGAAAAGGCCTATTTTTCCAAAGACAAATACCAGACTTTGACATTCTTAAAATGGGAGCTCATAAAAGCTATTGGTTATTCTTCCCCTTCAACCTTCTGGGTCAAAACTGTCATGATAGAATGCGATGAAGCAAAGGAGTATATGTGAAATGGGAGGGAATAGTCTAGACTAGCCAAGACTGGTGCCTCTACAATCGTTTGCTTGATCTGGGTGAATGCTCGCTTTGTTTTAGGACTCCACTCAATCTTTGTGTATTTCTTCATCATTTCATTGAGTAGTTTGATTATCTCAGTGAATCTAGTGATGAACCACCGGACAAAGTTTATCTTTCCGAAGAAAGATCTCATTTCTTTCTTGCTACCGGGCATCTATAGATTCAACAACACTTCAACTCTCTCAGGGTCAATAGATATACCCTTCTTAGAGATGATATGCCCAAACAACTTCCCTTCAGTGACCCCAAATATACATTTCTTAGGGTTGAGGGATGTTCCATACTGGCGACATCTCTCACAAATTTGGGTGAGGTTGGTGGAATGATCATGCCTTTCCCAGGAAAAGATGATAAAATCATCCATGTAGATGATTATACACCGGTTTACTAGGCCTTCGAATGCAATGTCCATAGCCTTTTGAAATGTGGCACCTATGTTGATAAGGCCAAAGGGCATCCTTTGGTATGCAAACATTCCCCACTTGGTGGTGAATGTCATTTTGTCTCTATCTTTGTACTTAACCATGACTTGGTTATACTCGGAGTACCCATCCAGGAGGGACATCATTTGAGATCCATTCACGATTTGCAATACCCCATTCAACAAGGAGAGAGGGTGATTATCCTTCTTAGATGCCTTGTTCAAATTGCAAAAATCCACGCAAAGGCGGATCTCATCGCTTTTCTTTCTCACAGGGATGAGGTTGGAAACCCAAGTTGTGTGCCGGATAGGAAAGATAATCCAAGCTGACAGCAGTTTTTGAACCTACTGATGGATTAGAGGCTCGATCGGTGGGTTTACCGGTCTTTGCTTTTCCCAAAAGGGCTTATCAACTGGCTTCAGTGGGATGGTATGGGTCATGATGGATGTGTCATAGGTTTCTAGGTCCTCTTACCCCCACGCAATTACATTAATGTATTCTCAGAGAACCGTGAGAATCTTCTCCTTCTCCTCTGGGGAGTAGGAGGTGCCAATGTGTACCATTTTTTCTTCACCGGCCTGGCCGATGTTAAATTTTTCAAATTTTCCTCCCTCAGAGGAGGATGATATATTTTCTTAGCCCTATGGGTCTGAGTCAAAGATTCATTCTAGCACTACCATGCCCTTAGGGATGGTGTTGGTTGGTAATTCTATGATCCCGTCATCTTCTTCACCCCACCCAGTATATTCGTGGTCTCTTTCTTCCACTATCTGGTCCTCAAAAATACCAACATTGGCCATGAAGGATAGAATATGTTGATCATCCTTGAAGACCTAAAAGTGGGTGATATTGTCCAGGATGGCCAGGGTGGGGATCATCTCAACAGAGAACTTCCAGAGCCGGGAGCCAGCCATTGGCTCAAGGGTGCAGGCAGATACATCAAGGGAATCTGAAATGTAGTTTCTTTTCTAACGAATGAGTTTAATGCCAAAGGCATCAAAATCTTCGATGAGGCTCCATGCCCAATTGTGGTATGTGGCCAACCTTTTGTCATGACAATTATATTGGCTTCGGACTTGTTTAACGATCAACTCTGAATCACCCAATGCCCGGAGGTGGATGATTCCCTTTTTTAGTGTGAATAGGAGTCCAAAGACCAAGGCCTCATACTCCGTGACATTATTTGTGCAGTTAAACTATAGCCTATAAGACACGAGGAAGGATTTCCCTTGTGGGTTGATCAATTCCACTCCGGCCCCACAATCTTGTTTATACTGGGACCCGTTAAACTTCAGGGTCCACAAGTCATTGTTCGTTGTCTAGGGATGGGAAGGAAAAGTGGCCTTTATATTATTTTTGGGAAGGTTGGGAGGAGTTTCCTCTGGCTCTGATGGAACATGGGTGACCACCAGAATGATTTCTAGGTCCAGGCAAATCCACTTCATGTTTCTTCTCCCAGAGGGCATTGAGGTGATGGGCAGTAGTGGCAATGCAAGGCTCACACTCTAGTTCAGAATGTTTTTGATAATGCACCCATCACCAAGTGCCAAATAAGAGTGTAGTAGGAGTTGCTGCAATACTTTATTAGTTAACCTCACTCCTTAGTTTTTCATCTAGGTCCTAAATTCTCTGAGAGACTATGGGATCTTCCTTGGGGGTGAAATTGAATGTCAGGATCTCTAGGGGTAGGTACACCCTGGGAGAAGTCTTAGAGAAAATGACTTCATTCACCCTCCTGACTTCATTGAGGGCCTATTTCATCCTGGGCTCACTTTCTACCTAGATTTGGTTAGACTATCCCTCACAAGGGAGCCACAAGTGGGAGAAGTCCGTGGATAAATACCCATGAAGGGCCTTAGACCAATTCTATCTCAATAACATCCCATAAGTCTCTGGGATGTCCGCCACTTAGATGTCAATTATGCTTGATATCCGAGGGTCTTGGATGAGCTGAATCTAGACATTCTTCATCTCACCTACCATTTTCATAGCATTTTTGTCCAGCTGGACTACTGCACCTTTGGATGGAGTGGGATGGAGTCTGAGCTTCTGGCATATGGATAAAGGCATGACGTTTCCTGAAGCTCTAGAATCTACCAAGCAATTGTGTAGGTTATTCCCTTGTATGTTCAAACCTAGTAGGAAGGGAGGATCCTCTATTTTTCCCCAGAAGGCAGCCGCATTGGCATTGTCAATAGTGACAGTCTTTGGTGGGCGACTGATAGCTCCCGAGTTTCCCAAGAGCTTCAAAAGAGACTTCCTCTACTCAGGATAGTTAGACTTCCTCTACTCGGGATAGTTCAACAAAACCTCCATCAAGGTCATGAAGGTGGTGGTTCTTTCCAATGCCTTAGTAATGTCAAACCTTCCCCTGGATATTTTTGGCTTCCCTTGGCTGGATCCTTAACTTGGTTAGAGCCAGGCCCTTTCGGTGGGAAGGAGCAATCAGTTGTATTGTCTCGAGGAGGGGTATCTTTGGGCGGTGTAGGCATGTAATTTAATGCCCCTCCAACCTGATCAAGTCTTGGTTATGCTCACAAGAAATTAGGAAGAGCTATAGGTGAGAATGACCCTTCTTGAGATGGTTGCTTAAACCGAACTTCTTCCAACTCACCATAACTTCATATTTTAATATGGGAAATAAGAATATTGCATAGGTATGTTCCTACACATCTTCTTGTGTGTCAATGATAGTTTAGGACCTTAATGCTAAAAGGATCATTTGATAGACTTATATGCTTCTATGTGAAATGATCATAATTAATATTTATGTTTACATTAGGTTAATTGATTATAACCACTTAAGGATTAGATGTGTTATCTTCTCTAATAACGTTACTTGGGATTAGACATGATTAATGCATTTAGGGTTATATGATTTGTTTATCTTAATTTGATAATGGGATATTTTGAGTACATGCCTGATGGTTAAATGGGTTTGTGAAAGTTAATAGATGATTTATATTTACATGAATATGTTATGATGCATTCTTGTTATACAATATGTAAAAGAGATTA
>MU225864.1:819569-913762 GCA_018584345.1 Thuja plicata
TTTGATATGTGGAATAGTGAAACGATATGCTAAGGTTGAAGGGTATCTCCAGGTGAGATAATAAGGGAAAGGAAAACATGTATGTTATTGAAAGTAGTATTAAGATGTAATTCTTTCATAATGTTCCAAAATGTCTAAGTTCAATGTGTAAGGTTATTTAAACTAGGTTTTTAATCTCAATTTTTAATTGGTTATATACAAGATTATAGATGATAATTTGTGATAGTAAACTTGTGATAAAGATGATTCAGTGAATGGGTTATATTGGTTAGAAATAGATGGTTAAGTACTTTACACTCTTTCTATTCAGATCCTAGAAATTAAAATGGAAAGTAAGGACTTTTAATAGAACTTTTATGTGATGATAGTGCATAGATAAGGTTAAGGAGAAAAAGGGAAGGATAAATGTATTTAGTATATTAGTTAAATTAGGTGCTTCTGATTCATTTCTAAAAGTGAATATTTATGCAAATTGGGTAAAGAAAATGAATGCAATTATCTCATTAATGTAATTGGTTTTGATGAGGAATGAAAGCAATGTCTCAATGTCAATTGAAGTTGAAACGGAAAATAGAATTGCATTAGATTAAGTAATAAAATGTATTGCTTGATAATGGTAAATGAATTCATTAAGGGAACCTTAAGGAATGTACTTGTAAATGGTAATGGTGATAAGTTAGAATGTTAGAAAAAAAAATTGTTAGTTGTAATTTTAGGTCATAGACTTGATTCCTTATGGGTTCCCTAGCAGGGACATTACATGTAAACTGGTCCTTTACCATCCTAACTTCGAGTGTTGTAGGGAGTCCGTGGGTTGGTGAAGGCATTGGCCTCAAAGGCCGGGATAGATTCATTAAAGAGCCGCTGCAATTCGGGTTCTTCTTCGTCTTCTTTGTCTATCCTAAAGAAGACGGTCTCACAGGTGAAGGCACCGTGAGTGGGCTCTTGCGTAGGTATTTCTGGGGGAGTATGATCGATAGGTTGTTGTCTGTCTAACTAGGAGATCATGATGACCTTTTCTAGTGTGGCACAATTTACCTCAGAATGCGATCCAGTGTCATGCAATCTACACCAGTTAGTCAAGGGGTGGAATTCCACAAGCTATGCAAAATGACTGGGTCGAATACCGACATGAGTGGCATTTTTTTTTTGAGGAGGACCTCTAGTGTTCGCATTGTTGTTCCATTGTTGTTGCTTGGGCCGAGGCCCATTGTTTTAGTTCCTTCCTCTTGGATTGGTATTTCGTTGGCCGGAGAAGATATTCCCTCTCTGGGAATTGGGGTTGTGGGGCACAAAAGATCCTTCCTTCAGCTATCCCATGTCCACAGTCAGAAAGGACAAAAATCGTTGGAGGGATTCAACCTCGGTGGACAGCTGGGTGTTCAAATCATAGTGTGATGGTTGTTTTGGTTGGTTCCAGGGGAAAGCGGCAACGACTCCCAGAGTCAAGGACGATAATCCTCCAGGGGCAGGCGACTGGAAGAAAGGTACTCTGGAGGGTTGTGTTGGTGGTTGTTGCATTTGTTGTGGCTAGTTCCAAGGAATGGATTCCAGACTTGGTATTATATGTTCTTACGATGGGTATACGTACCAGGCCTGCTGGTCTATTGGCGGTGCTGGGTTCATGGCCATCGCTGGGGCACCCATTGCCTGATTCGGGTTATATCCCCCAATGTAAGAAGTTTCACTGGGTACCATGTTGAAATGTGTGCTCTACCCAATTGCAAGATAACTCTAAGGCTAGGTTGTAAACCTTTGCCAGAGTATCCCAGTCATTAGGGGCGGTGGTTCTCCATAGGAGAGTGGCAACGAAAGGGTCCATAGCGTTAAGGTAAATCTGAATGGTCACATCCCCATATGGGATGAAGGGGCCCATGCACCGCTTCAAGGCTCATTGGAACTGATAGTCAAATGTTGCAAGGGGTTCATTCGGTACTGTTGGTATTCTCAAATTTGGCACAAATTTGGAGTGACCAATTCAAAATTTTCTCTTAAGGCAAGGTGAGTACCCCTGAAAACTTTTTGAAGTAGCCTACTTGATGTGCAAATAAAATATGACCCCATCATTTTCATAAGATATTGATTGGGGAATATGTGAAAAACCTATCATGGGATAGCTGAAATGAGTCACAGCTTTTAGAATTCAGATTTGATATGTTTTGGAGACAATTGTTTAAAGGTGTTCACTTAAATCTGTATTCTGCATATTTCTTGATTATAGCAAATGGCGTACTTTGCATGTTTGCATCTTTGACCTGATGGAGTTTCATGATATAAGGATAGGTCTAAGGTTTTTTAGGCATGAGAGAGAAGTTCTATTTCCATTTGCAGATTCCTAGGAGTACATGTGATCAGTTTGCACAAACTATTCCATTTGCAATTAATACTGATTCTCAGAGAGTGAAGTGCAGATATGTAGAATGACCTACTTTGAGGTCTTACAATTTTACACCCAGTTGAATGGAATGGAAAATTGAATGCTCCCATGTATTTTAGGCATGAAAATGTGCTACCGTGAAGATCTTTAGGCCATGATGGATCTGTTTTCCCAGTTTTCCAATCTAATTCCGTTTGGAATTTCTAACATTTTAATGCAGATCAATTGCACATTGGTTAGAGGCCCTGTTCGTGATGTTATAAGAGGAATATTGTAATTGGTCACATCAGGTGAATGGTTTCCCTATATTATAAACTAGATTTTCTCCAAGTTTTCAAAGTTTCAGGTCCTAAGGGTTTCATGTGCATGTTTTCCTAATTTCTTTTCATTTGCAGAAATCATTATTTCTTGTGTTTTCCTTTTTTGCAAATTTCTGAACGGCCCACTTCAGAGGTTTGTCTTTTATGAGCGGTTGATGTTCATAGTGTGAGGGTTATTGCACAGTGTTTTAGGCATGTGAGAGAGTATCCATGTCCATTTTTATCCCCCCATGTGCTTGTTTGATCATTTTGTCAGAGCCTTTCCATTTGCAGTTTGTTAAGTTTCATTGAATGTGCCCAGTCCATATTTTAAGCGACCTACTTGGAGCTATCCCAGTTTGCACCCGGTTCAAGATCAAGAATAATTGAGGGTTGTTCTAGATTTTAGACCTAGGAGTGGCTCTCCCTTAAGATTTTTGGATCTCTACCAATCCGTCTGGTCACTTTCTTAAGCCATTTCCAAACCAGACTTCTGCATATTTCACTATTTTATTCCAAAATGTTTCTAATAGGCTGACTTTGGTGTTTCTTGGTTTTTCACCTTATGGTTTTCTGAGTGAGCTAATTGTGGATTCATTTTCCTTGTATGGGAGTGAATAAATACCCAAGATTCTAGTTCATGAAGGTTTCAGTTGATGAGTTTTCAAAGTCAGTTTTGAAGGTGATTTGTGCAGATTGACAGTGCAGACAGAATCAATGTTTCAGAAGGATATATTTGATCAGTGATATCTTTTGGCTCAAATATTTCTGTGTAATTTCCTTTGGCACGTGTTCTCACATGTTGGGATTGAACCTAATTTTCTTATGGCGCATTCCTGTGAAGTCATTTAGTCAGTTTTCAAAGATCAATTAGGAAGCTACTTGCCATTAGTGCGTTCAATTTGCAGAATTGTAAGTCAGTTTTAAATGACCGCCAGTTTAATATCTTGGGACCCAAGTGCGCTGAAAAAACTTCATTTTGGTAATCTAAGGGTGAAGGTTGACTTCTGAATGATGATTTGTAAGACGAGGTCTCAAGGATACAACATGGTTTGTCAAAGATCAATGTTTTTTTTATGGGTTGTAAAATATAAGTCATTTATGACTTAAATGACAATATCTTTGGTATGTAAGGGGTGACATCATTTGAAACAACTTCTATAATTCAAGGTCCAAAAGGAAAATTTGTTTCAATTGAGGTTAGGTATGGTAATTGAGGTGGAAGCCAAAGGGTTACAATTGAACGACAGCTTACTGTTCAAACTCTAGTTTTTTTATCATTTAAAAAAGGGGCTGATATTGGAAATGAATGATACATGATATATAAGGCTATAAGAATTCAATGCATCAACACGAAAATAATTAATGATAGCCATGAGATGGCTGAAGGATGGTGATGAATTTTCCTTTTTGTTTGATTTGCGAGATAATCTTGGGTGACTTCCTTGTCAGCGCTAATGCAAGCATAAGAAATCTAGCGCAAGGCAATGTGAAATTAAAAACTTGAATTGCAAAGTGCAATTTGCAAATCTTCATTGCATAAAGCCTGCACAGCAATCCACAGAAGGAAGCCTATTAAAACATTTTTAAAACACAAATACCATGCTTGAAAAAACTTCCAAAGAGGGAAATGTGTGTTTGTTGTTTTAAAAACACACTAATAACTAATTGGAAGCAGTCCAACGTGGAAGATGAGAAGAAGAAGCTGTGCAGCTTTGTGGAGGAGAGAAAAGACCAAGCGTAGATAAAATGTTTAAAAGCATTACATTGCTTCTGATCACATTAGCAGAGAGTTGCGCAAGTCTTAGGATGGTGTTTGAAATGAATTGAACGCCAATGCAATGGTAAGTAAAAACTATTTTGGAGTGAAATGCTACGCTGGAAATAGACAAAGCATGTTATTATTTGAAGCACGCAGGTTAGGAGGAGACTAACAAATACAAATGCCAAGTGAGGATGCCAGCTCGCGCATTGGAAGAAGAAAGGAGTAGGCAGCGCGTGCGTTGCTAAACAGAGCAAATTAGAAAGTGTTTCAAATTTCAAACAAATGCATTTGGCATATTCTAGTAAAAGAGACAACCAGTGTGTTGTTTGGAGGATTCAAATCTACACTGAGTAAATACACAAGGAGAAGGAGCGGGTGATATAGAAAGGGCACAAAAGTTTCAAACAGATAAAAATGCACTGGAAAATGCAAGAAATACTGTTAGAGGTCAGTTGTTTGGAAGAAAAGTCCACGCAGCATTACAAGGAAGATACCCTGAACAAAGGTTCATTAATTTTTTTAAGAAAAATAACATTGCAAGTGCAATATGCAACGCTGGGAGATAAGCATGGGATATGAAATAAAATCATTTCATCTAGATGTAAGTAGCAAGTGTAATGTTAAATGCCACAAAGAAGATTCTACGCTGAATTCTATTGCAGGATGATTGCAAATGGGTTTTAAATGCTACACATAGAATGTGTGAGGTTGAAAAGAGCCTGCTCATAAGAGTAAACAAGGGCCAGCGCATGGTTGTGAAGTCAAATCTGCATAAAAGCTTGTGAAGTGACCAAGGCAAAGCCCACGTGGGAAGTGGGTAGTGAAAATCAGGGAACAAGGTTGCATTATATTTGGAGAAGCCACGCAGCATGTTGAAAACCAAATGCAATGTAGCCAGCATAAGACATAGAAATTGAAGGTTGTGCTATGTTCCTAGTACATTGTTTGCAAGTGCAAACTAAATACCCCATGCACAGGCTTGTAGGAGATCAGCGAATGAAGGGACCATGGGGAAACATAGAAAATGCATCTAAATTGTTTTTAAAACGCCAGAGGAGATGCACAAACTGGATTCTATATATATAGTAGCTTTCAAATGTAGTATGGTGTAAAGAAAGACTGCGCAGGCTGAGAATTTTGAAAACATATCATGAGTTTTGTCCCACATGTGCAATGAGTCGGGTTTTAAATGCATTTATATACTAACACTCTTTCTCTGTAATTTGAAATAAGAGCCAAGATATTTTGAAGGGCATGCAGGCTTGAACACTTAGTGCGTGGTAAACCCCACAAATTTTGATGCAAAATGCTTGCAATGCTTTAAAACATGAAGGATATATCCCACATTGATGCCACAAAGTAACTTCAAGAGGTTTGCTTACCGCAAAGTAACTTCAAGAGGTTTATAAGAAAATGACCGAGCATGGCTGGCACGATGGATGGATGGTGAAGCTACGAGGAAGTTACCATAGAGGGAACGCACCAGGCCAACACGTGGTGGGGCTGACAGCGGTGCGGTCGAGGTGGCGATGAGGTGGCGGCCATGCAGGAGGTCATCTGAGATAGCATGCATCCCAAGATGACAAAAATGGATGGTTGTCACGAAGCCTTGAATAGAAAGTTGCATGCTAGTTATCATAGAGGCATCGCGACAAGCTGCCATGTGGCGATCAGACAGGTAGCAGGCCAGACACAAGGCAGATGATGCAGGCACCCAATTGGACCTGTGGATCAATCAGAGGGTACCACGTGGCACAACAAGACACATAGGTGCCTAGGTGGATTTTCGGGTGAATCAGGTGATGCCACATGGCACGTGGGGCCCACACAGGTCTGTGCATAAAAAGGATTTAAAAGATCAAAATTAATGTATAACGTGCAGACTATAGTCCAAAATGTGAAATATTTAAAACTATTTGCATGAGGATGTTTTAATGGTTCACGGGGCAAAGGCAATTTTTATTAGAAGTATAGAGTATCATATGTTGCCGGAAAGGTCTCGAAATGAGGATTCTGATTTTGCAGTCAATTTTAGTCCAGGATCAAATCAGTTTGAATAGAATGAAGAAACAATGAGTCAGCTAAAATTTGGAAAAAATAGAGAAGACATATCGACAGATAAAATTAGATTTTTTGAGCAGTTGTAAGGGATTCAGTTCAAGATATTTTGGAGAAGGGACAAGTGTTACAAGGAGGAGGAATCTGATGGTTTCTCTTTGTCTACATATTCAGAATTCTTCCTTTGTTACAGGGTTCCAAATTCTTGGCCTCCATAGTGAGTTTCAAGTTGTGCTTAACTCCGAGAGCTTCCAGTTTCAGTTGGTTCTAGATTAGGGATATAGCTCGTTGATTGTACTAGTCTTGCTTGAGGTAGAATAGAATTTCATTGATCTTTTACAAATTATTGAACAAGCATTTGTCTGATTGCAAATTTGTGTGCAGTAGTGTGATTTTTCATACTTAATGCAGAAATTCAAGGTTCATATCTATCCTTGGTGTCAGTCTTGTGAAGTCTAAATTTTCTAATTCTCTGCATAGGAGTTACCTATGTATGTGTTATCATTCTCCAGTTCTGATCTAGGATCACATTAAATAATGTTGTGGATGTGACATAGTTTCATTCGGTTGTCTACAAGAGGATTTTTATAAGTAGTAATGATTTGGACTAAATTGTATTTATGGCTTAAAATCATTGACAATAGTTGATTACTACATTTCTAAATTTGGTTAAAGGACATTTCCCATGGATAAGGCATTGGTTAGTGATTAGTATCTTCTCTACTTATGCATTTTCGATTCAATCTTGGTTATACTCTATAATTTAAACATAAACTCTGACATATCTGAAGGTTTTATGTGGTTTGTGGTTGTACGAATCTCCTACTCCACTTCAAGGTCAATGTTCAATGGAGGATTAGCCGGTCACCTAGTATCTCCCGGTCATGTTGAAGCCTTTGTGAGATCTTCGCTGATTGATGCCAAATAGAGTATTGAAGGTATTGAAGGGTGTCCCCCCTTGGTTTTGTAGAACCTAAGCGTAGAAGGATGGATCTGCATCCTTGTTAGTTGGTCTTTTTCAGTCTTGGTTGAATACCGAGAGTTGGCTACTTTTTAAAATACATCAAAGGGTGAAAGGGTTTCTGTTCAGTAGTCACAACATAAAAAAGAACCAACAAAATGACAACTCTGCTGGGGAGAGATATAAGAAATTTTTTTGAACTTTCAAAGAATCTCTGATTTTATTATTGTCATAAATCATTCAGGTTTATCAAGTTGACCTAGACTCCTGGCATGTTTGTTTATAAATCTAGTCATTTCTGCCATATCCATTTGAGGATAGAGTTCATAAAGTTTGTAAATGTGAAAGTTCTTCAGATCCTAATTGTCAGCCTAGTTGTTGTTGATGAAAGAATTCCGAATATCTTCTTTGTGAAAGAAATGTGTCAGATCCAATTGACTTGCTGAAAGTCTGCTATCTTTGTTTGAATCCCAACTTGTCCTTCTTCTATTGATGTTTTATTCATTCTCATGGCAGTGAGTGGCGACTCTGAAAGATCTTTGTACCAGTGTGCACTTAGATAAAAGAAAATTCATGATCAGTTGGGAACACTTGCAACAAGGATCTAATAGATGCTCGAAAGATTCAGTGGTGAATAACAAAATCAAAAAGAAATTCAGAAGGGCAACAATGAAAGAATTTGCCCAGGTATTCCTCAAAAGTTTTAATGAGATAGATTTGTTTCCTTGCTAAGTGAAGAAGTCACTAGAGAAAAGGAAAGTGAATTTAATAGTTTCCCATACTTCTTGATTTACAAATCTCAGTTATCAGATTTAGAAGTATGTTATGCTGTTATAATTGTATAGTTGGATGAAATCTCTATGAATGAAAAGATGTATCGTATATAACTAGTGCAATGGATTGTCTCTTGTCAATGGATCAAGATATGTTGCCTTTATCTAAAAAATTTATAGCAAATCTTGAAGATATCCAAAAGGATATTGCATTATTTAATCAAAGAATACAAGACCAAGCCATTTTGTTTTTGAAAAGACATGTAAGAGAAAGAAAAGAAGAATCCATACATGTACTTTATGAAAAGTTTTCCAATGCATATGATAAGCTGCCGGAAAGGATTGAACTCCAAGAGTGCATATTTTCATTTGTTCTTAGAGCTTTCTATGCCTAAGTCGGTAAATTGGTCTGCAAATTGTAAAGAGGAAGGAATTGAACTGGTTAAGAAATGGATATATGAGTTTGCAGAATCTGAATTTGAAAGTAGTGATGATGTTGAATCTAGTTGTGCGGACAATGTTGACTATGATGTTGATAGTGAAGTAGATGAATATCAAAATGTCAAAGATGAAAATCTAGTTGCAGATGTTTCCGTTGGATTTGAAGATTTGTTTTATTATCAGCATGGTAGAGCAAACCTCTATTCTCAGTTTGTGAAAGATTCTTGTGGACAGCAAGAGAAGGATTATGATATAGATGATAGTTGTAGTGATGACCCTTGTGCACAAGAAGACATGAGAAAAGAAACTTCAGTCCATGTTTCAAATGAACAAGATATTTGCAGTAGCAAAGGAGATGTTAAAGAAGAGGAAAATGAAGTCCAATGTTCATTGAGCAGCGAAATTTTTTTAGAACTACTAACTACTGATTTTCAGAGGTATGCATCAAATGTAGACCCTAGTTTGCAATGCCCAGTTGATATATGTTTTGATAATGAAGAAATGCAAATGGATGCAAGGTGTAAAACTTATGTTGATTTTTTCCTTCCTACTTCTGAGGCAAACAATGTGCAAGATGTAAGTGCATATGATTGGGAGAAATTTGATTATGTCAAGTATGATGAGTATGATGACTCATATGCGGGTATGGTGTCAAATTTGGATGAGATTAGAGTTGATGATTCTTGTATACATCAGAATACTGATTACTCCCTTCATGAGAGTGAGAGATCTACATGTGTGTTTTCAGATTTGCCAATGGCAAATGAATTGTTATTTGATGATCCATTTTCAGATTTAGAGGATGCTTGTGGAGATAATGGTCAGAAAGCTACATTCAATCTTATGCAATCAGATTTTTGTTTAGAAGAGTTTAATCCTAGTTTGCAAAGCACTATTTTAAATGAAGCTTATGTTTTGGTGCAAACAAGTGTTCATGATGATTTTGTTTCTAGCCATGAAGAGGAGCTGGAATGTTTTCCTTTTCAGCTTGTCGGTGATGGTCAAGAGTGTGATAGCTTTGTGTTACATATTGATCAATGTTCTCAGTATTGTGGTGATTTCTAGGCACCTAATGAAAATGAAGATGTTGATTATTGGTTATTTGATATGTTGAAAGTATTGGGCAGCATGTTGGATCATGTTGCAAGAAATAATAAGTATCATTTATCTCTTATTTGTAAAAATGAGAATGAATTTTTTGATAGGGGTAAGTGATGATTTTAGTTTGATGGTTTTTGGGCTTTTGAAAATATTGTACAAGTTGTATAGTCGCTTTTCTTTCAATATTTGTGTGTTAGGTGTTTGGTGTTTTCAATAAGGAACCAGGTTTTGGAAAGTTTAAAGGAAGTCTAATTTTTGAGTGGTCTGCTCCACTAGGAGATTCTAAATTCTCTACATGCCTACAAGGGGCACGTGTCCCTATATAGAGCCACTGTTGGTACTCTCAAATTTGGCACAAATTTGGAGTGACCAATTCAAAATTTTCTCTAAGGCAAGGTGAGTACCCCTGAAAACTTTTTGAAGTAGCTGCCTACTTGAAGTGCAAATAAAATATGACCTAATGATTTTCATAAGATATTGATTGGGGAAAATGTGAAAAACCTATCATGGGATAGATGAAATGAGTCACAACTTTAAGAATTTAGATTTGATATGTTTTGGAGACAGTTGTTTAAAGGTGTTCACTTAAATCTGCATTCTGCATATTTCTTGATTATAGCAATTGGCCTATTTTGCATGTTTGCATCTTTGACCTGATGGATTTTCATGATATAAGGATAGGTCTGAGGTTTTTTAGGCATGAGAGAGAAGCTTTGTTTCCATTTACAGATTCCTAGGAGTTCATATGATCAGTTTGCACAAACTATTCCATTTGCAATTAATGTTGATTCTTAGTGTGAAGTGCAGATTTGTAGAATGACCTACTTTGAGGTCTTACAATTTTCCACTCGGATGAATGGAATGGAAAATTGAATTCTCCCCTTTATTGTAGGCATGGAAATGTGCTACCATGAATATTTTCAGGCCATGATGGATCAGTTTGCCCAGTTTGCCAATCTGATTCCGTTTGCAATTTCTAACATTTTAATGCAGATCAATTGCACAATTTGGTTAGAGGCCCTGTTCGTGATGTTATAAGAGGAATCTTTTGATTGGTCACATCAGGCGAGTGGTTTCCCTATATTATAAACCATATTTTCTCCAATTTTTCAAATTTTTAGGTCCTAAGGGTTTCATGTGCATATTTCCCAAATTTCTTTTTATTTGCAAAAATCATTATTTCTTGTGTTTTCCTATTTTGCAAATTTCCAAGTGGCCTACTTCAGAGGTTGGTCTTTTATGACCGGTTGATGTTCATAGAGTGAGGATTGTTGAAAAATATTGTAGGCATGTGAGAGAGTATCGATGTCCATTTTTATCCCCCATGTGCTTGTTTGATCATTTTTCCAGAGCCTTTCCATTTGCAGTTTGTTAAGTTTCATTGAATGTGCCTAGTCCATATTTTAAGCGGCATACTTGGAGGTATCCCAGTTTGCACCTAGTTCAAGGTCAAGAATAATTGAGGATTTTTTTTCATTGTGGACCTAGGAGTGACTCTCCCTTAATATTTTTGGATCTCTACCAATCCGTCTGGTCACTTTCTTAAGCCATTTCCAAACCAGACTTCTGCATATTTCACTATTTTATTCCAAAATGTTTCTAATAGGCTGACTTTGGTGTTTGTTGGTTTTTCACCTTATGGTTTTCTGAGTGAGATAATTGTGGATTCATTTTCCTTGTATGGGAGTTAACAAATACCCAAGATTCCAGTTCATGAAGGTTTCAGTTGATGAGTTTTCAAAGTCAGTTTTGAAGGTGATTTGTGCAGATTGACAGTGCAGACAGAATCAATGTTTCAGAAGGATATATTTGATCAATGATATCTTTTGGCTCAAATATTTCTGTGTAATTTCCTCTGGCACGTATTCTCACATGTTGGGATTGAACCTAATTTTCTAATGGCATGTTCCTGTGAATTCATTCAGTCAGTTTTCAAAGCTCAATCAGGAAGCTGCTTGCCATTAGTGCATTCAATTTGCAGAATTGTAAGTCAGTTTTAAATGACCGCCAATTTAATATCTTGGGATCCAAGTGTGCTGAAAACTTCATTTTGGTAATCTAAGGGTGAAGGTTGACTTCTGGATGATGATTTTTAAGATGAGGTCTCAAGGATACAACATGGTTTGTCAAAGATCAATGTTCATTTTATGGGTTGTAAAATATAAGTCATTTATGATTTAAATGACAATATCTTTGGTATGTAAGGGGTGACATCATTTTAAACAACTTCTATAATTCAAGGTCCAAAAGGAACATTTGTTGCAATTGAGGTTAGGTATGGTAGTTGAGGTGGAAGCCAAAGGGTTACTGTTCAAGGACAACTTATTGTTCAAACTCCAGTTTTTTTATCATTTAAAAAGGGGATAATATTGGAAATGAATGATACATGATATATAAGGCTATAAGAATTCAATACATTGGCACGAAAAATAATTAATGATAGCCATGAGATGGGTGAAGGATGGCGATGCATTTTCCTTTGTATTTGGTTTGCGAGATAATCCTGGGTGACTTCCTTGCCAGCGCTAAATGTGAAGGAGCTGAAATGTTTAAACAAATACAATGTTAATAGCCTGCACAAGCATAAGAAATCGAGCGTAGGGCAATGTGAAATTTAAAACTTGAATTGCAAAGTGCAATTTGCAAATCTTCATTGCATAAAGCATGCACAGTATTCCATAGAAGGAAGCCTATTAAAACATTTTTAAAACATAAATAGCATGCTTGCAAAAACTTCCAAAGAGGGAAATGTGTGTTTGTTGTTTTAAAAACACACTAATAACTAATTGGCAGTTGTCCAGCGTGCAAGATGAGAAGAAGAAGAAGCTACGCAACTTTGTGGAGGAGAGAAAAGACCAAGCGTAGATGAAATATTTAAAAGCATTACATTGTTTCTAAGCACATTAGTAGAGAATTTTGCAAGTCTTAGGATGGTGTTTGAAATGAATTCAACGCTAATGCAATGGTAAGTAAAAACTATTTTGGAGTGAAAAGATATGCTAGAAATAGACAAAGCATGTTATTATTTGAAGCACGCAGGTTAGGAGGATACTAACAAATACAAATTCCAAGTGAGGATTCCAGCCCGCGCATTGGAAGAAGAAAGGAGTAGGTAGCGTGTGGGTTGCTAAACAAAGAAAATTAGAAAGTGATTTAAATTTCAAACAAATGCATTTGGAATATTCTAGTAAAAGAGATAACTAGTGCATTGTTTGGAGGATTCAAATCTACGTTGAGTAAATACAAAAGGAGAAGGTGCGGGTGATATAGAAAGGGCACAAGACTTTCAAATAGATCAAAATGCACTGGAAGATGCAAGAAATATTGTCAAAGGCCAGCAGTTTAGAAGAAAAGTCCACGCAGCATTACAACGAAGATACCCTTTGCAAAGTCTCATTAAATTTTAAAAAAAAAAACATTGCAAGTGCAATATGCAATGTTGGGAGATAAGCATGGGATATGAAATAAAATCATTTCATCCAGATGTAAGTAGCAGGTGTAATGTTAAATGCCACAAAGAAGAGTCTACGCTGAATTCTGTTGCAGGATGATTGAAAATGGGTTTTAAATGCTACGCATAGAATGTGTGAGGCTGAAAAGAGACTGCTCAGAAGAGTAAACAAGGGCCAGTGCATGGTTGTGAAGTTAAATCTGCTTAAAAGCCTATGAAGTGACCAAGGAAAAGCCCACGTGGGAAGTGGGAAGTGAAAATCAAGGAACAAGGTTGCATTATATTTGGAAAAGCCACGCAACATGTTGAAAACCAAATGCAATGTAGCTAGCGTAAGACATAGCAATTGAAGGTTGTGTTATGTTCCCAGCACATTTCTTGCAAGTGCAAACTAAAGACCCCATGCACAGGCTTGTAGGAGATCAACGAATGAAGGGAGTATGGGGAAACATAGAAAATGCATCTAAATTGTTTTTAAAATGCTAGAGGAGATGCACAAACTGGATTATATATAGATAGTAGCTTTCAAATACTGTATGGTGTAAAGAAGGACTGCGCAGGCTGCAAGTTTTGAAAACATGTCATGATTTTTGTCCCACATGCACAGTGAGTTAGGTTTTAAATGCATTTATATACTAACACACTTTCTATGTTGTTTGAAATAAGAGCCAAGAGCTTTTGAAGGGTGTGCAGGCTTGAACACTTAGTGCGTGGCGAACCCCACATATTTTGATGCAAAATGCTTGCAATGCTTTAAAACATGAAGGATATATATCCCACATTGATGCCACATTACAATGTTTTAAAACATGAAGGATATATATCTCACATTGATGCCGCAAAGTAACTTCAAGAGGTTTATAATCAAATGAATGAACATAGTGATTTGAAGAAAGAGCTTGAGGCTATGTGTGTGCATGCGTGCATGGGTGTCTCAAAAACTGTGCCAGAATGACTTCGGTGACTAAACAACTAATTTTGGTAGGACCCGTAGAGATGATGTGGTAGGTGACATGGTAGATCAGCTTACAAATTGGACACAGATCCCGAGGTGATGAAGATCAGATGGCCCATGCGATGGATGGATGGTGAAGTTGCGAGGAAGTTACCATAGAGGGATCACGGCAGGCCGACATGTGGCGGGGCTGATAGCAGTGTGGTTGAGGTGACATCGAGGTGGCAATGAGGTGGCAGCCATGCAAGAGGTCATTCAAGCTGGCACGCATTGAGGTGTGCACGCGTGCGTGGGTGTCTCAAAAATTGTGCCAGAATGACTTTGGTGACTAAACAACTAATTTTGGTAGGACCTGTAGAGATGATGTGGTAGGTGACATGGTAGATCAGCTTACAAATTGGACACAGATCCTGAGGTGATGAAGATCGAATGGCCCATGCGATGGATGGATGGTGAAGTTGCAAGAAAGTTACCATAGAGGGATCACGGAAGGCCGACACATGGTGGGGCCGATAGCAGTGCGGTCGAGGTGACATCAAGGTGGCCATGAGGTGGCGGCCATGCAAGAGGTCATTCAAGCTGGCACACATCCCAAGGTAACAAAAATGGATGGTTTTCATGAAGCCTTAAATAGAAAGTTGCATGTTAGTTATCATAGAGGCATCGCGACAGGCCGCCATGTGGCGATTGGAAAGGTGGCGGGCCATACACAGGGCAGATGATGTAGGTGCCTAGTTGGACCTGTGGACCAATCAGAGGGTGCCACATGGCACAACAGGACACATAGGCGCCTAGGTGGATTTTTAGGCAAATCAAGTGACACCACATGGCATGTGGGGCTTGCGCAGGTCTGTGCATAAAAAGGATTTAAAAGATCAAAATTAATGTATAATGTGCAGACTATAGTCCTAAATGTGAAATATTTAAAACTGTTTGCACGAGGATGTTTTAATGGTTCAGGGGGTAATTTTTATCAGAAGTATAGAGTATCATATGTTTCTGGAAACGTCTCAAAATGAGGATTTCAACTTTGAAGTCAATTTTTGTCTAGGATCAAATAAGTTTGAACAAAATGAAGAAATAATGAGTCAGCTAAAATTTGGAAAAAATAGAGAAGACATATTGGCAGATAAAATCAGATTTTTTGAGCAGTTGTAAAGGACTCAATTCAAGATATTTGGGAGAAGGGACAGGTGTTATAGGGAGGAGGAATCTGATGGTTTCTCTTTGTCTACATATTCAGAATTCTTCCATTGTTATAGGGTGCCAAATTCTTGGCCTCCATAGTGAGTTTCAAGTTGTGCTTAACTCCAAGAGCTTCCAGTTTCAGTTGGTTCCAGATTAGGGATACAACTTATTGATTGTACTAGTCTTGCTTGAGGTAGAATAGAATTTCATTGATCTTGTACAACTTATTGAACAAGCATTTGTTTGATTGCAAATTTGTGTGCAGTAGTGTGATTTTTCATACTTAATGCAGAATTTCAAGGTTCATATCTCTCCTTGGTGTCAATCTTGTGAAGTCAAAATTTTCTAATTCTCTGCATAGGATTTACCTATGTATTAGTTATCATTCTCCAGTTCTAATCTAGGATCAGATTAAATAATGTTGTGGATGTGACATAGTTTCATTTGGTTGTCTACAAGAGGATTTTTATAAGTAGTAATGATTTGGACTGAATTGTATTTATGGCTTAAAATCATTGACAATAGTTGATTACTGCATTTCTAAATTTGGTTAAAGGACATTGCCCATGGATAAGGCACTGGTTGGTGATTAGTATCTTTTGTACTTATGCATTTTTGGTTCAATCTTGGTTATAGTCTACAATTTAAACATAAACTTTGACATATAATTTAAGGTTTTATGTGGTTTGTGGTTGTACTAATCTCCTGCTCCACTTCAAGGTCGATGTTTAATGAGTGATTAGCCGGTCACCTAGTATCTCCCGGTCGTGTTGAAGCCTTTGTGAGATCTTTGTTGATTGATGCCAAATAGAGTATTAAAGGCATTGAAGGGTGTCCCCCTTGGTTTAGCAAAACCTAAAGCATAGAAGGATGGATCTGCATCCTTGTTAGTTGTTCCTTTTCAGTCTTGGTTGAATACTGGGAGTTGGCTACAGTTTAAAATACATCAAAGGGTGAAAGGGTTGTTGTTCAGTAATCACAACATAAAAAGAACCAACAGGTTCCTTCCTTATGGAGATAAACTAGCCGCAGGACCACACTGGGTCCACATGTACGTAGAAGGCCACCAGGAAAGCGTCCTCCATATCTTTCTAACTATTGATGAAGTTGGCCGGCAAGTTAAGGTACCAGTTTAACTCATTCTATCCCAAGGATAGAGGGAACATCTGGGTCACAATGTCTTGATGTTGGATCTGATGTCGGTTCATGGCATCTTTGTATGTCTATAGATTCTCTTCTACGGTTCGTGAGCCTAAGTGCTCATATTGGGGGCAGATCTTCTCCAGATTTGGAGGAAGATTGTTGGTAGCACCAGGAAACTTCCCCATCAGGGACCCAGTGTTACTAAAGTATGTAGCCATTGGGAGTGATGGATTTTGACTAGATTGAGCGTTGGTCCCCGGGATTGTCTGGGAGACTTGGGTATTCTGAGATATAGTGATCCCCAAACAAGGTTGGCTGACAACTTTGTTTGCGGGGTCCACTTCTTTCGAGCAGGAGGCTTGAGTTCAACAAACCTTCTAGGATTGGGGGCTTATCTAAGGACTCTTTCAAATTGTGCACATGAAAATGATCCAATCCCACTAAAGGTATGATTCCTAAAACTATGGCTTGGGGAATCCTCAGGCAGTGTAAAGTCAAAATCTTCTGAAGGGGATGAGCTCATGCCCTCCTTCTAGTGTCAGTTTCTGTTGATGGGACTTTGTGACTGGTTTTCCAACAGAGGTAAGTTGTCACCGGGTACTGGGGTACCGGCCAACTTTGCCTATAAAGGTTGTCTAGGGAATAAATTCTTTGGGCCTTCAAGCACCTGAGAGTCGGGTCTCAACAGTGTGGGAGCTAAGTTGGGAGTGTGATTGTTTTGTTTGGGGGGATAGCTAGTTTTTCTTGGCTCATCTTCTCTAAGGATTTTGGTAAGTCAAGGTTTCTTGCAAGCATTTGGGTTATCAAAAAAAATTCAAAAGATATGTCAGGGTTAGAGTGTACTTATTCTACTTATAGTTATGGAAATATATTTAAAACATCAACCATGCTCTAATGGATTATACTAAATACTAAATATATACAGAACCAGTAATTCATACATGTTCAATAGCAAGGGGAAAGAGGTCGTTAATCTACTTAAACATTAGAGAAAAGGACATCAGAAACATACAGCACAAAAGAGTGTTAACTTAGAGATCAAGGCACCAAAAAAATCATTGCGAGAGTCCTTCCTTCTTCATTAATAGTTTTCGAGCATCACTGGTGTGTACATCAACAACTCCAAGTGAGCATTTATCTACCAAGAACTGCTAAGAAGTACCAAGTATTGAGCTCTACAACTATAAGAATTGGAAATGCTGAAATTCTATTACTATGGACTGCAAAATCATCAATTCTGCCAACCCTTGAAATGAGGTCGAACCTCTTATTTATACACATACTTGCCCTAAAGTTAACTTAATGGTGCAAGAGCACCTAGGTAGGCTAGTTGTGGAAATGTAACCTAGGGTTTTCTCTTTCTTTTTTTTTGGATTGTATTGGTTCTAGCTATACCATGAGGTGAATAAAGGGACCAAGTGTCCTAGTGTGTGAAGTGTTTGTAGGAGGATAGGTCTTGATAGGTCCTTAGTGACCTTTAGGTCCATTTAGGTCCAATTAGGTGTTTTTGGAATTTTGTAACAAAATGAGCCAAGTAAGGGACTAGAGGTCCCATTTGATGGTTTTTCATCATATTTGGTGGATTGGACAAGTTTGGGCATAGTTGGACCAAGTTTGGAGACCAAACTTGAAAGTTGCAAAAAGTTGTCAATATTGTCATTAACAACATTGACAACTTTTATGACAAGTTTACATCTTCGGTGTAATTGGTTAGATAAATATATGAAAGTGATGAATTAGTGTTAGGCTAAACTATATAAGACTAGTCTTGAGATGTTTGCAGGGTTGGCAAGTTAGAGCAATTTTGTGTACGAACTGTGTGGAGCAATTACAATGATTGTTTATGCTTTTTGTTGTGATCGAGTTATTTAATGGATTGAAAGAAATTTTGTAAGATTTTTTTAATGTAATGTAGGTTATTTCAGAACTTCTTGTGGTGTTATATTATCATATTTAATAGTTTTAGTTGTTTAAATAAAATCTTTCAAATTTAGTCCAGTCGCTGGTCTGATTTGAGCATAGTTTGCTAATGGGGTCTTAACTCTATTTTCCACCGTGGCTTTGGCATGGGATCTTGGATTAGGAGAGTAGAGTCCATGTACATTGTGTACATAGAAAGAGGGGCCCTGGAAATGAAAGCAAGCATTTTTAAGGTGATGCCCTTGGCGAGCCAAAGTGGCATGACTAGGGATCACCAGTGATTGCAGAGCTAGCTAGAGGGATTGAAAGCATCCATAGCTTCAATCAGAGAATGTGGGAAGGTAGGAGAGTAAATGAAGGAACCTCAAACCAGAGGAGGATTTTGGAAGAGTTAATTTGTTAGCCAAGAAAGTTCATTTTTTGAGCAGATAGTGCAAAAGCCCTAAAACCCTAAATTTTAGGCATGATTGTATGGAGGACTGTACGGACTCCTCTGAGGGTGAAGACCTAGAAAATCCTTAGGTTCTCGATAAAGGGTATCAAGGGATGAGCTTGGTTTTCATACTTGTTTGGAAGATTTAAGATTTTTTATAGAAAAGGTACTCAATTAGGCCTAAAAGCTTGTAGCCCTATTTTGAGTAAGATTGCCTTGGAATTCGGAACTCATTTAGGGTTACATATCCAAGAAAGGTTGTGAGGGTTGGAATTTTTCCTCTTCACATCCTTAAATACTTCTTTTACAATTTGGGAATGTTTTTGATCCAATTGGATCAGATATTACATATGGAGCAAGAAAGACCAAATTGAGGTCTAGTGAAGAATATGTAGAGCTTGAATTCTATCTTGTTGGTGTGCACTTGTTGAAGGACTTAGGATCTTGCGATAATATACCTAAGGAGCCTAGGGTTATAAAAAGGACCCTATTAGGTCTTAGAGTGACCTAGGAGAACCTAGAATAGGTATCAGAAGAAGCAAGACAAGTGCTACATCAAAGTGGTATCAGAGCAAGTTGAGAAACTTGGAAAGATTTGTTTATGTCAGAAGTGGAATCTTGTGGTTCTACAAAGATGGTAAAAAATGCAGAACTAGCCAAGGACATGGAGGAGAAAAAGGAGAAAAATAGACTCTTTGAGGATACCTTGGAAGCAATGAGAGTAAAGATGGAAGAACTAGTAGATGCTACTAGGAAGAAAGGATATAAAGCAAAATCCAGTAGTAAGGGTAAGAAGAAGATTGAGGAAGAAGACTACATTCCTAAACCTGACCCAGTATTGAATGAAGAACCTTTCTTAAAGGCCATAAAATCATTAAGTGGCAAAGCTTTGGAAGGGGTACCTTTATTCGGAGGAAATATGGACATTGAGGTAGTTATGGACTAGATTGAAGCAATGGAGAATCACTTCAAATGTGAGGGGATAAGTGAAGCCCAAAGGGTTAAAGTGGCCAAGTCTAGACTCAAAGGGTCAGCTTTGAATTGGTGGAAATATCTTCAGGATGAGAGGGTAAGCATGGCAAAGAAACCAATAGCAAACTAGAATGCTATGGTAACCAAATTAAAGGAGAGTTATCTTCCAGAGGACTACAAAATACAACTCCATAGGAAGAGACAAAACTTGAAGTAGAAAGACCTAGATGTGGCCTCATATACTGAGGAATTCCAAAGATTGTGTTTAAGGTCTAAATTGTAGGAAGAAGAGCCAATCAAAGTGGCTAGGTACTTGGGTGGATTGAAGCGGAACATCTAAGAGGAGATTATCCTATGGACACCTACCACTATTCAAAAGTGTCATCGATTGGATATAAAGGTGGAAGAGAAGAATAAGAAGAAAGGGGATTCTAGTTTCAAGAAAAACAATAAAAATAGAGGTAGAGGAAGAGACTAGAGGGGTCAAAGAGGAGGCTACCGAGGAAGGGGTAGTGAACAAAGGTCCCAAGGAGAAAATAAATTGATAGAGCAGCAGACTGAGAACAATTTAAGAGGGGGCTATAATAGAGGCAGGGATAATAATGGGGGTTATAATAGAGGAAGAGGAGGTAGGAGTGGATCTTACTTCTCCACTATGAAGTGCTACTACTGTGGGCAATTAGGGCATCCATCTTAGAGATGTCCTGACAAACCTTCTACAACAAACAGTGAAAAGAGGGTAGCATATGCACATTAGGATACTTCTAGTGTCAAAACTCCAGAGGTAGATCATCTAGACTTAGAGATGGGTGAGAACCTGATGTTTAGAAGGGTCTTAATAAGACAACCAATCAAGGATGAGTCCAAACATAGGAGGGAACTGTTTAGAATCAGATGTAAGATCCTTGGTAAAGTATGTAAGGTGATTGTTGATTTTGGATCCACTAACAACATCATTTCAGAGGAGGAAGTAGTAAAGCTTAAGCTAGCCAAAATACCCCATGTGAACCCTTATAAGGTGACATGGCTCAACAATGGCCAGAGTGTCTTGGTCAATGAGAAAACATGGGTAGAATTCTCAATAGAAGGATACAAGGATAGATTGCTTTGTGACATCCTACTAATGGATTCTTGTCATTTGCTTCTTGGGAGGCCTTGGAAATTTGATAATGGAGCAGTATATGATGGGAAAGAGAACTCCATTACATTCAAGAAAGGAGGAAAGACCTTCAAAATTCAGTCTTTATTAGAGGATGAGGAACCACAGAATGAAAATCCTAATGTTATGTTGTGCAGTGGTAATGATTTTGTGAATGACATCAAAGATGATGATGGAAAAGGTTATGCCATAGTGTTAAGACCTAAGGAGGAGGAAACACTAGTGAAGGAGCCACTACCAAAGGAAGTGCAAGAATTGCTTGATAAATATAAGGATATTGTGAGTGATGGCACTCCTGCAACCCTACCACCTAAGAGGGTTATAATTCATCAAATAGACTTTGTGCCAGGGGCATCCTTGCCCAATAAAGCAGCATACAAGTTGACTCTAGATCAGAACTTGGAGGTAGCAAGACAAGTAAAATAACTCTTGAATCAAGGCTTGATCAAGAAGAGAATTAGCCCTTGTGCAGTCTCGGTTGTTCTAGCATCAAATAAGGGGGGAAAGTGGAGATTATGCATAGAATCAAGGGCTATAAATAGGATCACAATAAGGTACAGATTCCCAATCCCAAGAATAGAGGATCTTATGGATTGCCTAGGTGGGGAGATGTACTTCACAAAGCTAGATTTGAAAAGTGGTTATCACCAAATCAGGGTGAAGGAAGGTGATGAATGGAAAATGACATTCAAGACCACAAATGGGTTATATGAATGGTTTGTGATGCCATTATGCCTCTCTAATGCTCCAAGCACATTCATGACACTCATGAATGAGGTGCTCAAGGATTTCACTGGAAAATTTGTGGTGGTATATCTTGATGATATATTGATTTTCAGTAAAACAAGAGAGAAACATATCAAACATGTTGAGGCAATATTGAAAAGGTTACATGAGGAGAAGTTGGCCATTAACCTTGAGAAGTGTGAGTTCTTTAAATAGGAACTAGTTTACTTGGGCTTTGTAGTGTCCAAGGGGTCTTTGAAGATGGACAAAGACAAAGTTTCTCCAATCTTGAACTGGCCTTCACCTACCACAGCCACAAAGGTAAGGATTTTTCATGGCCTTGCCCAATTTTATAGGAAGTTTATTAGAAATTTTAGTGGGATATGTGCACCTTTGATGGATACCATAAAGGGTGGGGTCAATACTAAGTTTAGATTGATAGTAGAAGGTAGGGAATGCATTTGAGTTATTGAAGCAACAAGTGGCTACTCAACCAATCCTCCAATTACCTAGTTTTGAGAAGTTGTTCACCATTGAGTGTGATGCTAGTGGGTTAGTAGTAGGAGGGGTATTAAGTCAAGAAGGTAGACCTATTGCCTTATTTAGTGATAAATTGAATGAGGCTAAGAAGAAATAATCTTCTTATGATTTAGAACTATATGCACTAGTTCAATCATTGAGGAAATAGAGACACTATTTGTTGCCCAAAGAGTTTGTAGTGTTCATCGACAATTAGGATCTTAGTTACATTAACACCCAAGAAAAGTTGAGCAATAGACATCTGAAGTGGATGGAGTAATTCCAGGCATTCACTTTCACTATCAAGCACAAGAAAAGTTGGCTCAATAAGGTGGCAGATGCCTTAAGCAGGAGGTTATTGATAGTACAAGAAGTTCACTTGAATAGCATTGGGATTGAAATTTTTAGAGACCTATACAAATTAGATGAGGATTTTGGTGAGGTGTATAAGGTATGTGTTGATTTTGAGAATCATTTTCATAGCAAGTTCTCTGATTTTACTTTGCAGAATGGGTTGTTTTTCAAGGGCAATCAGTTATGTGTACCCAAAGGGTCAATGAGGATGAAACCATCCAAGAAAAACATAATGGTTCTCTAAGTGGTCATTTTGGTAAGGACAAGACCTTGGAATTGGTCCAAAGGTTCTACCATTGGCCAAAGTTGGTGAAGGATGTCACCAAGTATGTAGAGCAGTGTGTTGTTTGCATGAAGGAAAAAGGAGGAATGAGTAATGTAGGGTTGTATCAGCCTCTACCAGTCCCTAATAGGCCATGGGAGTGTGTAAGTATGGATTTTATTGTGGGGTTACCCAAAACTAAATAGGGGTATGATATCATTTATGTAGTTGTTGATAGATTTAGTAAAATGGGACATTTCATTCCATGCAGGACTACTAATGATGCTAGCCACATAGCTTATTTATTTTTCAAAGAAATAGTAAGGATTCGTGGTCTTCCTTTGAGTATAGTCTATGATAGAGATGTGAAATTTATGAGTCATTTTTGGAGAACTTTGTGGACAAGGCTGGGTACTAACTTATCTTTTGGTTCAGCTTACCACCCTCAGACTGATTGCCAAACTAAGGTGGTAAATAGAGTGTTGGGTAACCTTCTGAGGTGCCTAACTAAGGAGTATGGGCAGACTTGGGATGTGGTTATTCCTCAAGCTAAATATGCTTATAATGATAGCAAGAATTAGATGATAGGAAAGAGCCCATTTGAGGTTGTTTATGGCATGCACCCTACAGGTGTTTGTGAGCTTAGAGATCTTGGTGGAATGGAATATAGAAGTGGCCATGCAGAGGATTTCACCTCTACTATGAAAGAGATACATGACCAAGTAAAGAAGAAGATACAAGACAGTCAACTTAAGCTGAAAGCCAAAGTTGATGAGAAAAGGAGTGATGTTCATTTTGAAGTGGGTGACTATGTGATGGTCCACTTAAATAAATCCAGACTATGGAAGGGTGTCCCTAACAAACTTCAGATTAAAAGGGTGGGAGCTTGCAAGATCTTGGAGAAATATGGAGCTAATGCATATAAGGTGGACTTACCATCAGACTTGAGTATATATCCAATTTTTAATGTGCAAGATTTGATACATTTTAGAGGGTAGATGGATGAGATCATTCCAAAAATTCAGGGGGTTAGTGGTGATGTAGAGGTTGTTGTATTACCTCCAAAACTTCAGATGGTGGCTGACAAAGTTTTAGACTCCTTGGTGAAGAAGACCACTAGACACAAAGTATACATGGAACATTTGATCCAATGGAAAGATAGACCAGAATCAGAAGCCTCATGAATTTTAGAGGCTAATTTCAAGAAGGTGGGCATCTTAGAGGATCTATTATCCACAGGAGTGACATAGCTCTTCCTTTTAAGGGAGTATGGTGCAGGAGCACCTAGGTAGGCTAGTTGTGGAAATTTAACCTAGGGTTTTCTCTTTCTTTGTTTTGGCTTGTAGTGGTTCTAGCCAAACCACTAGGTGAATAAAGGGACCAAGTGTCCTAATCTGTGAAGTGTTTGTAGGAGGATAGGTCTTGATAGGTCCTTAGTGACCTTTAGGTCCATTTAGGTCTAATTAGGTGTTTTTGGAATTTTTTAATGAAATGAGCCAAGTAAGGGACTAGAGGTCCTATTTGATTTTTTTTCATCATATTTGGTGGATTTGACAAGTTTGGGCATAGTTGGACCAAGTTTGGAGACCAAACTTGAAAGTTGCAAAAAGTTGTCAATGTTGTCATTGACAACATTGACAACTTTTATGACAAGTTTGCATCTTTGGTGGAATTGGTTGGATAACTATCTAAAATTTATGAGTTACTATTAGGGTCAACTATATAAGACCATCCTCAAGATGTTTTCAGGGTTGGCAAGTTAGAGCAATTTTGTGTACGGACTGTGTGAAGCAATTACAGTGACTGTTTATGCTTTTTGTTGTGATCGGGTTATTTAATGGATTGAAATAAATTTTGTAAGATTTGTTTAATGTAATGTAGGTTATTTTAGAACTTCTTGTGGTGTTATATTTTCAGATTCAATAGTTTTATTTGTTTAAATAAAATCTTTCAAATTTAGTCTAGTCGCTGGTCTGATTTGAGCATAGTTTGCAAATGGGGTCTTAACTCTATTTTCCACCATGGCTTTGGCACGGGCTCTTGTATTATGAGATTAGAATCCATGTACATTGTGTAAATAGTAGGAGGGGCCTAGGAAATGAAAGCAAGCATTTTTAAGGTGATGCCCTAGGAGAGCCAAAGTGGCATGGCAGGGGATCACCAATGATTGCAGAGCTAGCTAGAGGGATTGAGAGCATCCATAGCTTCAATAAGAGAATGTGGGAAGGTAGGAGAGTAAATCAAGAACCCCCAAAAAATAGGAGGAGTTTGGAGGAGCTAATTTTTTATCCAAGAAAGTTCATTTTTTGAGCAGACAGTGCAAAAGCCCTAAAACCTTGAATTTTAGGCATGATTGTAGGGAGGACTGTACAGACTCCTCTAAGGGCCAAGACCTAGAAAATCCTTAGGTTCTTGATAAAGGGTATCAGGATATGAACTTGGTTTTTATTATTGTTTGGAATATTTAAGAGTTGTTATAGAAAAGGTACTCAATTAGGCCTAAAAGCTTGTAGCCCTATTTTGAGTAAGATTGCCTTGGAATTTGGAACTTGTTTAGGGTAACATATCCAAGAAAGGTTGTGAGGGTTGGAATTTTTCCTCTTCACTTCCTTAAATATTTTTTTTCCAATTTGGGAATGTTTGGGATCCAATTGGATCAGATATTGCAGATGGAGTAAGAAAGACCAAATTGAGGTCTAGTGAAGAATATGTAGAGCTTGAATTCTATCTTGTTGGTGTGCACTTGTTGAAGGAATTAGGATCTTGTGATAAGATACCTAAGGAGCCTAGGGTAGACAAAGGACCCTAGTAGGTCCTAGAATTACCTAGGAGAACCTAGAAGAGGTCTCAAAAGAAGCAATATAAGTGCTACATCACTTAATATAACTTTACACTCAACAATAAAATATAATTTCTGGTGGCCGGTAGTACCTACACCACTTTACAACTACCTCAAAAAGAATAGAGGTCTGGCATGTTAGAAGAATAAGAAAAGAAGAGAGGTATGGAAGAATCAAAATTGAGAAGAGTGTTGTAAGAAGAAGAGAATAAATCTGATCTCTGCAGAGCTTGAGGCTACATGCCTCATCAATGCAATATGTGGCTCACTGTCTTCGATGCACCAAGTAGTTAATGCTGGAGTGGTGCCTTGGGAAGACCATCTTTCAGAACCATCCCTTGAGTTGACATGCCTTGCTGGGGTTACCTACTTTCTGACACCCTTACTGATTGTTGGATAGCAACCGATCGGCTTTGGGGAACCTGGACACGGTCGCTGAAAGAATACAAAACTATTGGATCCAAGACTCTGAGATCCGGGAGCACGTTCAAAGAATAATGAATATGAAAGAATGCACCCTGCTAGTAAAAATCTTTGGAACAGGCAAACCTCCGAACTCCGGGCCTGGGGATTCCATGAAACCACACCTTCTCAAATAAGTCATGATGGAAAAGAATCCTAGAGTCTAGGGTTTGGCTGACTCAAACAGACAAACACACTCCAAGACCAGGTCCCAAAGACAAAATAAGACAAGAAGCAAAAGAAGACAACCCTCGTGGAAGCAAAGCTAGGAGGGAAAAAAAGGAAACAAAAAGAAACCAAGAAAAAGAAGAAGCAAAAAAGGGGGACCCAACATTTTGCCTAAAAAATGTAGGGATGATTATGTAGGGAATAAAACTTTCTTTTTCACTTGGTCTCATGGTCTAATCCTCAGTCCATCAAGATATCATATTTTTACTCTTCCTGTCCTGGTTTATAGGCCCTAAATCAGGGTTTCACTTTGTAATTGTGTTTTCTTTTTTATTCCACCATGGGAATCTAATGCCCCTTTGTGGAATTCATGCTTTGTCTATGTACTTTGAAAATATGGAGGCTTTGTTTGATAACTTGTAGAGAGATGGGTTTGCCATGATACTGTAGGTGTACATAACCATGTGTGAACCAACCAGCAAATTAGGACAGTCCACATAACTTTTGTTTGGGGATTCATAAAGTCATCAAAATTAGTTTATAAGACCACCCTCATACATTCCCTCACATGATCCCAGTGTTGGTTTGGGAATTAGATGCAAGGAAATATCACTTGTAGTGCAAATGCAGACTTAATTAGACCTAATTGCAGTAGCAATTTTGTGTGTCAACCTATCTTCCTTTCATCTTCATGTTTTGGTGCTTAATTCTAATACCTTAGGCCATAAAGGGTATCTGAATCCCTAATTTTTTCAGGGGGTTATGTGGAAATATTTGGTGTAAGATCAAAATTCCTTCGAGAAAAGGCTATAAGCCAATAGGAGGGTTTCCAAAGCAACTATGTTCAAAAGGTTGCCTATGTTGAATAGGATCATGGAATCTTTGTCTTAGGGACCTAAATAGACCACATCCATGAGTGTAGGTCATTTCTGGTCCTTAGAGTCATTTTATGGGGTATTGTTTATAATTTGAGATAAGTCCTTAAGAGTGAACCCTTGGTAGTTGGTGTTCTAGGCTTGGTGGGACCTAGTGAGTAGTTTTCCCTAAGGGGAATAGGTTGTGATAACCTAGAACCAAGTAATTCTTCACTTGTGATAAGTGTAGGGAACTTTTGCCTCTTGAAATTGGGGAATTGAAGGGTACATTGCCCTATTGAGTCATTTTGAGGCTTCTTGCTGACCACTCTACATCAGAGAGAGAGAGAGAGAGAGTACTAATTTTCCTATATGTTGCATATATGGGCAATAATCAGTACCTATTTTATACCTTACTTGATTCAAATGGATGGAAGAAAAAATGTTGATGCCTATAAATGATCATAGGTTAATAATGTGTTAGATCATCTCAAGATCTTTCCTATGCTTTTTTAATGGAGTCAATTGGACTCCGTATGTGGAAGTTATGGCTTCTAGAGAAAAGCCTATTTTAGTTTCTTCAAAACCTGATCGAGTTATGGAGAATAAAATGCATAAGTTTTACTTATTCAAAACTCGATCAGGTTTTGAAGTACTTTTTGATTTTTAGAAACTGATCAGGTTACTTGAAACTTAGAAACCCAATCGGGTTCTGAGATAGATTGTGTTTTTTAATAATATTTTCTAGGCTTGGTTACCAAGCCGAGAATAATTTTGAATTTTCAATAACTCGATTGGGTTATATGAAATTTGAATTTTTTTAAAGATGTGTCTACTTTTTGGTCCACAACTTGGTGCACATACCCATACATTTAATTACAATATTTACAGTTGGTACTACCTATGTTTTCATAATCATACAACTATATACAATCATTTGAGAAGACAAGAGAAGAAAAAAAGAAGGGAAATAATTTGAGAGATCGACTGTTGGGAAGAGTGTCCTTGTGCTTGTAGACATGATAGTTCATCATAGGTGACTTAGGCAATATGCACTCATAAATGTGTCCCAACTTCCAGTCTTCAAGTACCATTCTTGTATGCTAGATATTAAATGTTGGAGAGGCACCTTGGGAATTGGGAGACATCTACAGTAGAATTTTCTTCTTCTGTCACCACCAGACTCAAAAGTACCAGCTCCAAATCTAACAAAAAATATTGGACAGTGATCAGTTGGCTCTAGAGAAACTAGCAACACGTACCACTATAAATAATACAAAACTAGAACCTGGGATCCCGGGCTCTAGGAGCTTACACTACAAAAAATTAAGAATGATGTTCACACAAAAATAAATCCTCTCAAGGGGGAGATTCTCAGAGTTTGGAGAACTTATTAACCCTTTAACTTCTGACAGATATCCAACACCTGGAGTGCACCTTCTTCCAAGTCCTTCAAAAAACTTGATGATCAACAAAACTCTCAAGATGATCTCTAGCGTCCCTAACCTTCACTTTTAATTATGAAGCCACCTTGGTGACATCATTGGTGTTGGTGCTCAAATCAACAGATTGGATTTCCTATGAACTTGCCAATCCAATGCTTGGAAACCCAATTGATTTGGATAGATAACAAGTCACAACTAAGGGAAGGTTGGAAATTCTGTAATTTTGGCTCTGCAGAAGCAAGGATGGTAGGCCTATACCTTAAAATTATCCTTCAAGAATTAAGGATTTTTATAGCAGATGAGAAACACTTCAAACTCCTTTCTCAATTATGGAAAGGCACTTGAAAGAAATCAAATTGAAATCAATACAACATAAAAATGCAAAAACCAAATGCTTTGTGATATTTGTAAGAATGATTTATAAGAATGTATAAATAAATAGATGCTATAATATCTCAACAACTCAAAACAATAAACCAAATGACTATATCCAATTAGAATCAGTGCCTATATCAACTTGGGTAGATAGAGTCAATCCAAATTCAATCATATGTACAACTTTGCAAGATAGTATCAATACTATCAACTATTTGAATGCTTTGGATGCAGAGAAGATTAAGTCTATTTATATCTTTGTTAGTTCAAATGAATTTAACTCCTATGGTTGGGAGACTAGTTGAACTAGAAGCTAGAAAAGTTAAGTTTTCACAAACTTCTTGATGATCAAACAATAATATAAGACATATAATATATCTACACAAGAAAATCTAAAATACAAATTGAAATTCCTTCAATAATTGCAAAGGACTAACTGAAATGGATTTATCTTTTATTTATTTTGATAAAATAGTACATTTGAGTCCATATTGCATTTGTGATAAAAAATAGAACAAAATAATGTATATGTAACTGTAATGATAATCCTTTTTCACATAGTCTTGGTATCCTTATTTATATGTAGTTTAAAGGATGCAGACAAGCTTCAGACTGATGTGTCTCTTGATAACTAAAACCTAATCCTAAGATCAAAAACTAAACATTAATTACAATAAAGGAATGTTTAATCATCCTTGTTTGAGAAATAATTATCTACCAAAAGAGATCAGAATAATAATCACTAACAAATCACTTGTGGTTTGTTAGGGACAATTCAGAATAATGATTATGTATTAAAAAATTGTGATACTTTGATCATATTTTCATCCATTTATTTATTCTTTTGTAAATAGATATCCTCTTTGGCACGTTGAATATCTTCATCATGTTGATCAAGGGAGTCGATGTTGTTAATCACTCTCTAATATTCCTTTATCTTCTTCATACTATCAATAGATGTCTACATGTATTATCTTCTAGTATTTCACATAGGTCACATTGTTCTATTAGCATATAATTCCATGTTTTTTGACCTTCAAAAACTCTGCATGTTGACGACGTATCAAAAAACCCTGAGAGATATAAAATATAATTAAGAGAAATAAAACATTAAAGATAACTCCCTGTTGATATAGTCATGCAGACTTAGTGCAATTTCGTCTATTGAAGATGTGTGGCATTACTGCGTAATGCCTTGAAGAGTAAAAGTTATGCATCTCCGCTTTAAGGCATTATGCCTATCATTGATATCTATCAAATTTAATCAGAGTTTAACATTATTCCCTTTTTGTCATTGTCGAGAGTCTAGTGGGTCTGAGACACGTGTCACTTTGTCACGCTCTCGCACCAGATAAAAGACTTGATTCTTTTCATTTTGATTAAGTGATGACTATAGATCAAATTTTAATTACACTGTTTGATCTTCTTTAAAATAATTTTCACTTTGTTGACAAACCTTGCGGGCCCAGAACAAGTGTCATCCAATCACACCCTCGCACTAGATGAAGACCCTCCACATTTTCATTTTGAGTGAATGCTATCCATGGATGAGATCAAATTAAAACTGTAGATCTTTTTATTTCATTTCTTAGACTTTAATGGGTCTAGGAAACACGGTGATCAAGCACACTCTCACGATAGATAAAAAACTTGCAACTTTTCATGGTGAGTGAACGTAAATCATAGATCTATTTAATATCCACCATAAATCCTTCCTCCTACATAACTCAAACTTTTAATGGGGCCAGGACACATGGAAATCAGGCATGATGCCTTAATGGATAGATATCGTGCATCTTTTCTTTAAGAAATTATGCCAACCGTAGATCTATTTGGATCCTACCTAATATTTAACCATTGATTAACCCACTTCTTGGATTTAAAACTTGATCATCTTTATTTCCTAGTTAAGTCATCACTGTCAATTTCACCCATGTGCTAAAGATCAAAACCTTAGTTGCTCACATTTTAACCACCTACAAAGATGAAGTGTATCCTTATCATCCTGTTTGACCAATCAGTTTCTACCAGTTGGATCCTTGTCACCTTATCCTTTTATGTTAGCGGGCCTTGGATGCGTGTCACTTAGGCCTGATGCCTTAATAGATAGATAGCATGCATCTTGTTTTTAAGGGAATACACCGACCATCAGATGGATATTTACTTACTTGATGTTTAAGTAAATTTGACCTCAATCAAGTGAGATCTAAATGGACACATATAAGGCAAGTGCATTCCCTTGAAGACTAATTAGCTTCATCTTTCTGATCAAGGGATAATGCCAGTCATTGATCTTTTGAAAAAGGGAAATATATTTAAGTGGAGCTGAGAAAAATAAACTTGTTTAAATAACCCATGAAAAGACTTTCAACAGCTAGTTTTATGAATTCAAAAATTTGCTGGCCGCGGAATGTAAGATTTTAAACATAGCAAGTTTAACAGGATAAATACATGAATTAATAAGATGAATGTACAAGTTAGGATTTTTGCAAGAATAAACTATAAAATGAAAGAAATAAATAAGAGCATAAATCACAATAATGAATATAAGGAACACTTCCCTAATCTATTTCCATGTCCAAATTTGATCTGCAAATTTGGGTTCCACCAGTGGCTCTTTTGGGGGATGTGCATTCATACTTAGACACAACAAGATCCTAGTTTTCTCTAGAGAAGTAGGCCAAAATATAAATAAAATAATAACATCAAAGAAAATGAAATAAAAATAAGAAAATTTAGAGTTAGAAACACTCCCTTCTTTAAGAGAAGAATGGTTTTAAATACTGAGCATGAGTTGGTAATTCCTGAACATGGCCTTATGTGTCTTGTAACAAATAGCTCTTTTCTCCTACATTATCAAAAATTATGTAGGGTCCTAGCCACAAAGCTTCAAATTTACCATGCTTCCCTTTATCTTGATCTTTGGCATTCCACTTCAACACCCAATCTCCCTTTTGAAAGTTGCTTTCCTTAGTTCTCTTATCATGTAAAGTTTTCACTTGCATCTCCATCTTCATATTCTGAATTTTTACATTTCTTATGACTTCATCCAATTCTATAAGCTGATCCATCTCATTCTCCATGAAATTCATGTCTTCTAGTTTTTCCGCTCTAACAAATTTATATACAAGGAGAAGATTGTTCAAAGGTAACCTAGCCTGTTTTCCATAGACCAATTCATAAGGAGAAAATCTAGTAGAATTTTTGACTGTTATCCTATCTACCCAAAGTGTCAAAGGTAATTTGGAGTCCCATTCTCTTTTGTCATTGCTCAATATTCTATTTATGATACAGTATATATTATTACTTGATTCCTCCTAGCCATTTCCTTATGGATGGTAAGGGGAAGAGTATGACAAATTAATACCATAATCACTACAAAAATTGGAGAACTCCTTGGATCTAAAGCACATGCCATTATCACAAACAATCTTGCAAGGAATACCAAACTTTGTTAGTACATTTTTTGTTAATAATTTTATTACTACCTTTCTTGTATCTTGTATAGAGGTTATGGCTTCAACCCACTTAGTAAAGTAATCTGTTGCAACTAGAATCCATTTGTGTTGTCCACTGGAAGTATCAACAATTTGACCAATGAAATCTATCCCCCGTATTTGGAATGGCTCTTCAGTTGACAAAGTTCTGAGGGGTAGTGCACCATCATATTTTAATTTCCTTGAGAAATTTTGAAAAGCTTCACATTTTCTAACATATGTATAACTATCCTTAAAAATATATGGCAAATAATACCCAGCACATAGTATCTTATGGGCAATAGTTCTTGCTAAGAAGTGACCACCACATACTCCATCATGTAACTCCTTCAATACTAAATTTGGTTGGCACATATCTAAACAAATAAAAGGATACCTTCTCTATTCTTCCAATATAAGTCACCTTGTATTAAAACATACCTAGATGCTTGTAACTTTATTTTCCTCTCTTGATTATCATTTAAACCTTCATTTAAACCTTCTTGGAATTTCATGTGCTCAAGGAAATATACTTGTTATACACTGAATTTGCGCCTCTGATCTCAAGCTCTCTTGGTCTTGATAATCCAGTATAACATGGGAATCATCTCAAGGTTGTGGGACCTTATGCTAACCGAGATGAGACCTCCAGGTTCTAGGCTGGTTCCTCTTGGATAATCACCTTAATTTGCTTCTTAAATAGGAAAGTAAATCATTTGAGGGAAAGGAATAGAAGGATTGCATGAAAGGGAAATGACTGAAAGCAAACTACCTACTAGGTGATGCACCAAAATTAGGGCTTGGATCTCAGTATAGAGGGATGGAATCAATGGAGAAACCAGGTCAAATAAGTTACAACTCACTAGATAGGCTTGCATAAGTATTTCATAGGAAGGCCTGAACAAAAGACTCGATCTATGACCTGCAAACAAACATCCTTCTCTGTAACCAGGTGTAGGAATGAGACAAGACTGCTAGGGGTTGAAGTATACCCACAAAACATCTAAATCAGATCAGACACAATAACACACAGAATTGCAGAAAATGAGAGGAACTAGGAACCCCAATATCCATTGATCAGCATTCATAAGCTTTGATCCAATAAGAGATAACACAAACCAGGAAGCATAGGGATATGAAGGATTATCACAAAGTACTTCCAACATCTTGTATGATCAATGAGAAGGTTACAGAATGCAAAAGTCAGAGGGAAGAAAGAATGCCTCAGATAACTCCTGGAAAGAATGAATTCTTTTTACAAAATGCCAACTCCTGAGCACTAAGGCTCTCAAAAAAATTTTTATACTCCCATGCACGCAGGCAGGATTCTCAGAAAACCTAACTAGGGTTACAGATTTACAATATAATAATTGACCCTAGTACAAAATCTAAACTGGCCATAAATGTGTATCAAGGTGAATCGATCAGATCAGATTTGATTTCCTATCTTGCACCCATCCCTGTACTGGATCATGCCTGTAGACACGCAACCTAAATCCATGAGCCATATCCTGTAACTAAGTCTCTGTCATGAATGCTCACCAACTGATCACAGTCTCCTAGGATGAGAAGTAGTGACCCTTGACGGCCACCGCTCAATACCTCGTCAATGACTCATCGATCATGACCATATCCTTCTGCCAACTACAACCGAGAGCAATAACTTTTGATTGACACTGTATCTCCCTTTCCACGTCTCTGAAACTGAGAAAACACCCTGGGCCATGAAGACTTCAAACAAATCCATTCCAGGAATCAACAGACTGCCCTGTGCATGGCCTTCTGCAATTGAAACCATCTGATCAGTTATGAAACACGAGCAAACAGAATCCATGGCTGTCGAGCGTTCTCCCCTGTCATCTTGCCGCCATTTTTTCAAATTCAAAGTCCTGCGACCTAGCGACCAACGGCTAGTCTCCTTGTCATGAACACTTCCTCTTAACCAGGGTTAATCTCCAGACTAGGCGACAATTCTCTTTTAACTTCTGCTTAACCCGAGCCCAGATCCAGCGACAAGGCGACCGTGAAAACTTGAAGTCGCAAGGCCTTTCACTTAACTCACCTTTCTTCCCGCGACCACGCACCTAACTGCCATCTTTAACCGTCACGGCATGTCGCCTGATCGCCAGATGTAACCTTTCTGTTCTGAGACTACGCGACAAAGCCTAGTCGCCAAGTCGGGGAATCCTTCACTGAGCCCTTTGACTTTTCTTAACATTTTTTATGTGTCCTTCAATCTTTCTAGCGACATCCCGACTGACCCCTGTCGCTGAGTCGGGAGTACTTTCTCTGTAGGGCACTTTGACCACCAGACTTAGTGACCACCATTAGATCCTCTGAGCTTTGCATCAGACAGTTGGCATTTAATCGCTTAATAACTGAGCCTACCCTTAAATCATCTCTCGATCCTGCGACTGGGGAAATAAAACACTTAGTCTCGAAGTCGCTTGATCCATCCTCTCTGTCTGGCGATCACCCGACTGAGGACCCACATCCACCTGCCATATGCCACCTATCACACAGCCACTGGTTACTTTTCTGCCCACGGGGACGCTGAGTCACCTTCCTAGTTCTGGCGACAAGGCGACCAAGGGATGGTAGCCAAGTCGGAAGACATTTTATCAACTGTTGAAATTTTCATGCAATCAAGCGACTGAAGGTGGACCCCTCCTTTGTTATTTTCTCGGCGAGTGAGCGATGAGGCCTTTTCATTTGTCAATTGCTCAGTCGCGAGCTGATCACTGATGTCCTTAAAACATTGGCGATTGAGCGATGATCCCCTTTCTTTTCTGCTTGTTGCGCACTCGCGAGCTCCTTTTCTTTGCTCTAAACTGCTCAGCGACAACACGACACCTTCTTTGTTTTCTTCAGTCGTACACTCGCAGGTTGATCCTTGACTTATCTTTATTCCCCGCGACTGAGCGATGGGTCCCGCTTCTACTCATCGCAAGGTCACGAGCAGCATTCTGTTTGCCTTTATCCATCGACGACTGAGCGATGACTTTATCTCTTGCTCATCGCATACTCGCGACTTATATCATCTTCATCTTTTTTACTCGGCGAGTGCGCGATGACATTACTCCCCCAGCTCGTCGCAGACCCGCAGACTTTTTTCTTTTCTTGTTTATTACTCGGCGAGTGAGTGACGATTTGTCTTTTACATGGTCGCATACCCGCGAGCCATTTCTTCTTTTATCTGATTGCTCGGCGACTGAGCGACGAGGTCTTTTCTTTTATCAATCACACACTCGCAACTACCTTCTCTTTCACTTGACAACTGCAGCGATTGAGCGATGAGCTCCTCCTTTCTGCTCGTCGCAAGGTCGCGAGCTCTTTTCTATTTACCCAATTTGATCAGCAACCAAGTGATGACCATATCTTTCTACTCGTCGCGCACCCGCGAGCAGTTCCTTCTTTGTCCTTATTACTCAGTGACTGCGTGATGAGACCATCTGTTCTGCTCATCGCATACTCGAGAATGGATGGGACCTGGGCAAGAATAGATCGTGATTGTGCGACGACTGTGATTGCAGCTCATCGCGCACTCGCGCAGCTCAAAAACTTGAAGCAAACTTCACCGCGATCAAGCGACTGATGTGGGTCCCGTTCTTTATGTGACCTATCATATGGATCTGGCGATCATGCGACTGAAGAAAGGTAGCCAAGTCAGAAGACATAGAGGGAATATTCCAAAAGATCACCAGACCACGCGACACAAGGAAAAGTGAAGTTGGGAGAAAGAAAAGAATATTCGCCCAGGCTGAAGCGATCAAGCGACTGAGAAAAAAGCACATGCTCTTAGTGGTTGAAAAAGTAACGATGAAATATAAGAGCCATGGCCTAGGGTTTATTACCTCATTCAACATAAGATACTTAGGGTTCCTTAGGGATTTAAGGGTTTTAGTGAGGAAATGAAGCCTGGAAAACAAGACAGAGGGAGAAAGACAGGGGAAACCAGACCAATGCACAGAAATGGAAAAAATGGGTAACAATACTATATCAGTATACCAGGGACACTTTTCAATACTTACTACTGATTTTTCCGTGCTCACCTGATCTATTTGAACTACCTCAAGATTTTATTCAGCCATAAGTTTAGCAAGACACAGTCCTGTGACCAAATTTTTTATTTGGATCTCCATGTCAAACTCTTGGATTTGATTCACCCATATGCATCTCCTTCCTGTAACCTCTAACTGCTTAAATATATCTTTAATTGTTGCATTTTACACATAAGCTATCACTTTATCTCCCACCAAGTATGGCATAAAATATTTCACTACTTTGAATAGGGCATAAGCTTGCTTCTCATTTATGTCATAATTGAATTCTATTGCTTGAAGAGTTTTACTAAAAATGCTATTGGCTGCTCATAGCCCTCATCATTATTTTGTAACATAACTGCAACAATAGTATGATATGATGCAAAAGAAAATGACTGAAAAGGTTTTGAAAAATTAGGTGTCTTAAGTACTGGAGCTTCCTTGATTTCTTTCTTAATATTTGCAAATGCCTCTACGGCTTCATTCCCCCATTTAATTTATGCACCTTTCTTAAGCATCTTAGCAATAGGCTTAATGATCTCAGAAAATTTTGGGACAAACCTTCTTACAAAATTTATTTGTGTATGTGTCTGAATGTTGACCTCTAAATTAGGCACAACGCAACATAGTCATTGCTTGATCATTGAATCATGAAGATGGACATGAATTTCTCTTTCCACGATATTGATTGAATCGACCTATTGCCTCCTATTTAGTTGGGGTGTTTAATTACTCTCAGAATGAGAGCCAACAACATAGACCATTGCTAAAATGGAGGATTTGAAAGCTCTAAAAATTGAAATGAAATTATTCTATATGAGAGATGCAATTGTAATCTAAGAATGAAGATGTAGATTTTAATCTAAAAATCTTGAAAGAGATAACATAATTGAACTACTTGATAATTAAACAAACCAAATTGAGATGAAAATCCATTAATCTACATGAAATTATACTAAATATGCAATGAAAGCTTAGAAATATGAGAGAATTGAAACAATAATTCGCTATAGTTTTGATACTCTAAAATTGTCCTCCCAAATGAAGGAAAGAAGGTCCATAATATAGAAAAGCTTGAAGAGAGGATGAAGAGTTTCTTGAAAAGAAACGGTTGACTCTTCATCTCCATGGAGGAAGGTGAGACAAAATATGGAGGAATTATTTGATTAAATAAATGAATTATTGCCACATGGGTGGCTTTTCATTTGTTTGAGTTATTAATTTCAAGTGAGGATAATTCATTCAAATAACCAAATAATATTTAATTTCTTTGATGTGTATTAGCTAAAGGGGGTGGGATTAATTTAAGTTAAAAGTACTTAGGACTTTAGAATTAAATTAATTAATCATAGGGATGTTTAGCTAATAAATCTTGAAAATTTAGGAATTAATTATAGTATAATATTTATGCAAATTTAGGTTTTTTGTATTTGAGACTAAGTCAATTAAAGACAATTAGGAAGGAGAATTTGCCTAGTGCAATAGGACTTTGGTGATGAGAAATGTACCAAAATTTATTAGAATTGTAAGGTGCCAATTTTGGGTTGTTACATTTTGCCCCTCTTTGAATTGATATGCAAGCAGCGTGTTGATTCAAAGAATAGTCTGACATGATAGATGAATATATCAGGAGTCTAGGTTAGGTTGCCAAGACACTGATCAGATCGTGAAGCAGAACCATCTTTAGAACGAAACATTATTCTCCGAAGTCTAAGTTAGATTGCGATGACAACAGTCCAAATTGATATTTTTCACAAGACTGTCCCTAGAATGAGGCTCAGCCTTCAAGATTCAGGGTTAGATTGCCCCAATACTTGTCCCAAAAGATAGTTTTGGAGAGTCATCTCTAGAATGAAGCTTGATCCTTGAGGATCTGAGGTAGATTGCTCAGATACCTAGAAAGATAGATGACAAGATGACACCCTAGAGATTCAAGATCATGGAATATCCAATTTTGACCATAAGGCACGAAACAATGAATTTTCCCCAAGTCATGAGATGCCCCTAGCAATGGGTTTTTTTGATTCAGATCAGACTGATTTGAGAATGATGTGAGATGATTCAATGATGTAATCATCCTACCCCCTCGGGAGTGAAATTGAAAGATGAAACAACATAAAGATGATCGACAATAAGAGATTGCAGATAGAAGTAAGATAAAATATCTAGAGGATTTCAGAGATAGATCAAGAGAAGGTAGAATCAATTTAGGGCGATCAGGAGGTCCTGTTGACTAGGTTTGACCATAGTTGACCAAGTTTGACCAAAATTGACTAGAGTTGACTTTTGATGAAAAGACTGCAGAAGCTGATAAAATGATGATGAGAGATGATTCTGACAAGAAAGTGACATCAAAAAGATGACAGCATAAGCATCGGAGCATGTTGGTCCCAAAATTTTAAAATGCAATTTTGAGCTACTTAGGAGTGTCAGATTTTGATTTCAATCTTGAAAATGGATTGAGCATATAGTTGAAGATAGAGAGCGAGGATTGAACACTTGTGCAGTCGAGAGGAATCTAGGACAAAAGATGAGATCCTTCAAAGAATGAGAAGACAATGAAGAGAGCACCAAAACTATCACTATGCAAGCTTAAAATGTGAATGCAAGCCTAAGCTAAATGCAACCCTAGGACTTGGTTGTTGGACTCATCGCATAATTATCATCATCGAGTATTTTGGAACATCAGAGTCAATACAATCCTTACTGGTGCCACTATGACCATAAGGATATGAATATGACTTTCATCGGATAAAATGTAGGAAACAAACACAAGCACCAAGGCACAAAAGCCAAGGTGACCTGAACATTGTTTCTAGTTTGATATAGTAAGAGTACACAAGTAAACAAACATAGCAATAAAAATCAAGGAGATAGTACCAACCTCACTGTGGCATATAAATAAACAAGATCAAGGGATGTGAGGCTTTTCCACCATAATGCAGGAGCTCTTATCACATACACCCTATTTATTTGACGTCGCTAGATCATCGGGACCACACCAACAAGCAGTAGTCAAAGAAAATATCAATGAAATCTATGAGAACAGATAACATACAAAGAAAGATTCAATCATAGCTCAACATGTTTCAAAGTGTATGAATGTATATGTGTATAGGGTGTTGAAAAACATCATTGTACTTGTGAGTGCATTGTGTTTGATTGCTATCGAGAGATGTTTACATTACGATGTCTGATGCATGTTGAAAAAATATAGATGTGTCCAAAGATAATGTTGAAAAACACTGTTTGATTAGGGTGTTGAGAAATACTAGTTTTTGCCAGTAGATAGTTGTCCTCTAGAACTGACAAGATTACTGACTCGAGTGTAAACTGAAGATGCAATCAAAGTGGGGAGCCATGCCCCCAAGTAATGATGACTGACTTGACATATGTTGCGAGGGAAAACTAGATTTGGTTTCCCCCTAGGTGTACGGCATTGAACTAGTGTCAAGTCAGTAGGATTTGCAAAGGAACCAAAGTGTCATGAAAGTGACTAAAAGTTATGCACAAACTAAAGCAAAGAATGCCAAGACTGAGTATCGATAAATAGAGAGCATTTGAGTATAACTCGAACTGTAACAGATGTGAGCAATCTCAATAGTATGGTGACAGTAGGCAGACACAGTGAGATCCACTGGTGACTGTCACGAGAGAAATTCTCAAGGAGAGAGATCTTAGCCAAAACATCAGTAGGAAGAAACAGTGAGAACCACTAGTGATTGATGTGAAAGAGAGTCTCAAGGAGAGATGAAGTGCTACGAAGCATCGGCAGGAAGATGCAGTGAGAATCACTGGTGACCGATATGAGAAAGATCCTCAAGGAGAGAGATCTTAGCAAAACATCAGTAGGCAAACACAGTGAGAACCACTGACTGATGTAAGAGGAGAGAGATTCCAAAAGATAGGACAAATCCCCCTAGACCAGGAAGATGCCCCTGAGTGTGACCAATTTCAATCCATGTGAAGTCGAGAAAAATCTCAAAAATAACTGAGAGCAAATGCATGAGCAAGAAAACTAAAGCAGGAAAGAGAACTAAATTAAAGTAGGAAAGAAGGAGAGAAAATTGCAAGAAAGCCAAGGGATGTCGTGATAGATAGAGCATTGCAGAACAAGAGGCGCCTATTTACCAGGTTTTCACCATCTTGGCAAAAATTCTATTTTTGCTACCATGATGCCTGTTTACCAGGTTTTCATCAATGGCACATTTTTCTCTTTTTCTCATTTTTTTGTATTTTTCATTTTTTGATTTTTTTGATTTTTTTGATTTTTTGATTTTTGATTTTTTTTTTGGTATTATCAAGGCGCCTATTTACCAAGTTTTCACCAGAATAATAGATACATCAAAGCACCTATTTTCCAGGTTTTCACTAAGATGATCATTTTTTTAGGACATTTTGCAATTTTTAGGATTTTCTCAGAATAGAGTATGTACATGAGCATTCATAAGACATCTCAACTATAGAACTTCTTCAGATGAAGAGCGTTGATAGGCTCTTTGAGTTGTTCCCCCTCTATGGTAGAGAGATGGTAAGTGCTAGACCCAAATACTGCAGTGATAATATACAAGCCAAGCTAGTTTGGTTCAAATTTTCCTTTCTGGACCTACTGCTGTTGATTCTTGGGGTTCTCTCTCAGGATGAGATCACCCATTTGAAATTCCCTTTGTCTAACCTTTTTGTTGTATCTTTTAGATATTCTCTTCTGATATGCTCAGAGATGATCGAACACCACTTTTCGACATTCATATAGTAGTTCAAGCTCTTGAAGCTGAGATATTATGATATAATCATCAGTAGTGAGGCCCTTCAGAGAGACTCTCAAGGTAGGAATCTCAACCTCAATAGGAAGCATGAAATCTACACCATAAACTAGAGCGAAGGGAGTGGCCCCTGTTGGTGTCTATATACTGGTACAATAAGCCCATAAAGCCAGATTAATCTGGAGATTCCAGTCTCATCCAGATTTGTGTACTGTGTGGTGTAAGATCTTGAGAATGGTCTTATTTAAAGCTTCTGCCTATCTATTACACTGGGGGTAATAGATAGAAGACCAGTGATGAATAATTCTAAACTTAGTGGATAAATCTGTTAGATCCTTGTTCTTGAATTTCCCCCCATTGTCAGTGATTATTGATGAGGGTACACCATATCTGCAGATGATGTAGTTCAGTATAAACATGGCCACAGACTTGCCATCAGCTATGATGAGGGGCACTGCCTCAACCCATTTGGTAAAGTAATCTGTAGCTGTAATGATTTATTTATGTCCCCTCAAAGAAGATAGATGTATCTAACCCACCAAGTCAAAGTCCCACTACTGAAATGGCCAAAAGCTAACAAAAGGAATGAGCTCCTTAGCATGAGCGTGGATCAGATTTCCATGAAGCTGGCATTGTTTGCAAGATTTAGAAAATTGTATAGCTTCTTTCTCCATATCCAGCCAATAGTAACTGACTCTAATAAGTTTGCAAGCTAGTTTCAGGCCACTTGAGTGAGACCCATAGATGCCTTCATGCACCTCTACTAACACACATTTGGACTCATCATGTTCTAAACACCTAAGGAGGGTACTGTCTAGACCTCGCCTATATAAGTCATTAGCTACGATGACAAACAGTGAAGCACTACAAATTAAGTGACGTTTCTCATTTTGGGTGTAAGTGTCTGGAATGATCTGGTCACAAAGGTAGGAGTAAATATGGTGGTAGTAGGACGAGTCATGTCCAATGACTAAACAGATCATTCAGGATTCAGGGGAATTATAAGTAGGGTAGCATAAAGTCTCCACTAGGAATTCATGTCTGAAGTCATTTTCTGGCATTTGTAACATGGAAGCCAGAGTGGCCATGGCATCAACTACTTTATTATCTACTCTTGGAATTTTTTGGAAAGTAATGTGTGCAAAGTATTTCTTCAGATCACCAACCATATTTTTATAAGGCATGAGTTGTTCATCTTTTGTTTGGTAGATATCATTCACTTGATTGATAACCAACTATGAATCTCCAAAGACCTTTAGCTCATCGACATGCCATTCAATAATGATCTTTAATCCATTAATCAAGGCTTCATACTCAACAGTGTTATTTGTACAAGGAAACAACATTTTGTAAGCCTTTGGTAGTGAATACCGCTAAGGTGTAATGAATAAGATTTCAGAACCTAACCCCTAATGGGTGAATGATCCATCAAAGAACATGGTCCATGCCTGATGTGTGAGAATCATGATGGACTCATTTTGGAACTCGATCCTTAATGGTTGATAGTTTGCAATAGGTACCTCATCCAACTGATCTACAATTGCTTTCCCTTTGATAGATTTTCTTTCCACATACTCAATGTCAAATTCACTAAGTATCATGACCCACTTAGCTAATCTACCAGTGAGGGCAGCTTTGTTGAGTAAGTACTTTAATGGATCAATTTTTGCAATGAGCCTTATAGTGTGAGAAAGCATGTAATGTCATAACTTTTGGGAAGTGAACACCACCACCAAGAAATCTTTCTCAATGATAGAATAATTCATTTCATAGGAGACCAACGTTCTTCTGATGTAATAGATCACTCTTTCTTTATTGTTTTGATCTTCTTGGGCCAATATAGTACCGAGAGATGTTTCTGTAGCTGAGATGTATAAGATTAATGGCTTCCCATGAATAGGAGGCATTAATATAGGTGGATTAGCCATATAATATTTTATTTTTTGAAGACCTTGTTCACATTCTTTATTTCATCCATAGGTCACACCTTTATGTAGAGTCTTAGTAAATGGTTGTGACTTGTCAGCTAGCTGTGAGATGAAACGCTAGATAGACTGAAGCCAACCTTGAAGACCTCTCATTTGACTAATATTATGAGGTGGAGGCATTTCCATGATAGCTTGCACCTTTTTAGGATCCACCTCGATACCTTTTGTGGAGATGATATAACCAAGCAATTTTCTAAAAGTTACTCCAAATGCACATTTCTTAGGATTGAGACGTAGTCTAAATTTTTCCATACGATCCAAGATAGGGCCTAGATCAGTAAGATGTGCCTTCCTATCCATGCTTTTGGAAAGGTTTTCATTAACATAATCCTCCATTTTTTTGTGCATCATGTCATGAAATATAGTAGTGACTGCTCTCTGATGCATGACCCCAACATTCTTGAGACCAAAAGGCATAACATTCCAGCAGAAAAGTGCCCCATGCACAAGTGAAAGTAGTATTTTCTTGGTCCTCTAGCACAATTTTGATTTGGTTGTAGCCAAAGAAACTATCCATTAGGGAGTACATTTCATACCCTGTCATCATATCCACAATCATATCAATGTTGGGTAGTGGGAAATTATCTTTTGGACATGTCTTGTTTAAGTCCCTAAAGTCTGTGTGGACTCTGATAGATTTTTCATGCTTTGACAGTGGAACTATGTTGGAGATCCATTCTGCATAATCAATTGCTCTGATGAACCCAGCTTTTAGGAGTTTTTCTAATTTTGCCTTGACAAGTAGAGCCACATGTGGATGCATTTTTCTGAGTTTTTGTTTGACTGGTTTTACTCCAAGAGCTATTGACAGATGATGCATGATAAGATCAGGATCCACACTAGGCATGTCTGAGTATGTCCATGCAAAGTTTATCTTTTCTCTTTGAAGAAATATATGAATTCTTTGAGTTCTTCCATAGACAATGATTTAGCCACATGAATAATGTGTGAATGTTCTTTTGTACCCAAATTTACTTGGTGAGTCAACTCAATTAGCACAGATGATCATTCCTTGAAATGACTTGGAAGTGCATCAAGTATCTCATCCTCAAGCACCTTAGAGAGGTTTTCACCTTTGGATACATCTATTCTTTTTACTTTTTTTAGCTCTAACACTGCCACAATGTGGTTTTCACCATCAAAGAACATATTTTATTTTCTTTTGATTTTATGACTAAGATACTTGATATCACTTTCGGTCATGCTGACACTGTGTTCACTAGTGGAGGATGTTACAGGTTCAACAGCGTGGAGATAATAGGCTAAAGCATAGTCATTCTTGAATGTCAGGACTTCATTGGATGAGGAAGGGGAATTCTAGTCTATTAGGTCAGGATGTTGGAGTGAGAGAGAAGTGACGGGTTCAAGTGCATTCACAGTATAATCATCAAAAGTGTGGACTAGTAATTTGAGACCTAGAGCAATCTCATCCAAAGGTGTATTTGAAGCCCTTTGACTCTGAGAGACTATAGTAGAGGATACATTAACATCTATCTCTGAGAGACTATAGTAGAAGACACATTAACATCTATGGAATCAGACTTATTAGACCTTACACTAGACCCTTCACCTATGTCGAGAAGGTTTTCAGATGTATGTGTAGTATCAACATTCCAGTCAAAGGATCCTTCTGAGAGACTGTCAAAATCATATTCATGGGAATCTATGTCTGAACTCTGACTAGGATGTTTACACAATGAATGTTTGAGAGTTCTTATGATACTAGCATGTTCTTGTGTAAACTGCTCTTGAAACTATGGTGGTATGTATAGTTCACCCTGATGACCTGAATTGGCAGTGTGTATTTCTTTCCACCACTCGTAAGTTAATGGAGAAAATGGAGTAGTTTTATCAAAGGCACTGTCAGTCACAACTATACTGACATGTGGTATAAAGTCATCTGGCTCAACAAATAATGCTGCCATATCGGGAGGAATAGGATAAGGAAAGAAATCCTCATTAGAACTATCCTCTTCAGTTTCAACTGTAGCTGTGTCTTCAGATTCTGGTTGAGGATCTAGTTTTGGCACAAATTTGTTGATCCCTAGATGGAACGGGATCTTCTTGAAGCCTAAACCAGTTGTATCTTTTGTCCTTTGACCTGTAGCTTTAATAGGTTCAACTAGCCCATTACCATTCATCCCTATTGGACCACTCCCTTTGTATCCAAAGTGTTTTATGATTTTAAGACCTTCACTATTGGGATCTATCTCACAAGATGGGGTGGTGTATTCAGATATGTCCTTTCCTTTTTAAAGCCAAGCTTTAACAACTCTTTCCTCATCTTCATATTCTAATGGTGTTGAAGCTCGTACAAAGACACCATCATAAACTATTTCAGGAGGAGTAGTAGAAGATTTATTGTTCTCAGATGGTCTCCCACAGGAATGAGGAGACAGAGGTAGAGCTGTTAATGATAACACAGGTTCTATTTGATATCTCCCCATGCCTATGTATTTTATTTTTAAAGTCTGTTCCATGTCTCTAAGCTTGGCATCATAGAATTCTTTGGATTCTATGTTAGCAGGAACAAAACTATCAGCTGACAGTGTGAGCGTATTACACGAATATCCCATATTAGCAGGAACTATCACTTCTACACTATGGAAAGGAAACTTGATGAACTGATGATATGTAGAGGGAACCACTTTCATTTCATGGATCCATGGTCTTCCCAGTAGGATGTTATAAGCAAGAGGAATGTCTAGCACTTGACAAGTGACATCTCTTTCAATAGGTCCAACCTGAATAGGTAGCACAACTAAACCTTTAAACTTTCTTTCTTTTTCATCATAGGCTTTGATAATAATTTTCTTATGGGAATCTATGCAATCTTCATCATAGCCTAGTTCAGTGAGAAAGTGAGCAGAGCAGCTATTAAGGCCAACACCATTATCAATAAGGAAATGACAAACAAGTTTTCTGCCAATTATGACCTCTATATGCAAAGGAGCGTTATTCGGGTGGCTGACCGAATGGTCATCTTCTTCTGAGAAAGACAAATAGTGCGGTGAATTCAAGTCAATTGACCCACCATAGATTGAAACTGATCAAGATTAATGTCTTTGGGGATGTTAGCCTCTACGAGGGCTTTATCAAGAATCTGCCTGTGAACAGGCGAGATCTTCAAAAACTCAAAGATGGTTATTTGATCATTGGTTCTTTGCAGCTGGTCGAGAATACTATAATTAGTAGTAGGAGGTGTGGGGACCATTTTTGTGGTCTTGTTGGTAGGGCCAACAACATCTTTATCCACTGGTTGCTTCAGTGCAGATGTAGTAGCAGGAGGGTCAAAATCCTTAAGAGTGATCTTAGCATGGGATCTGGTAACGATGTTTGCGCAATCCAAAGATGATTCAGGTTTAGATGAGCAAGACCCAAGGCCTCTCAAGAAAAATAGGGTCTTAGGATTAGGAGCATCCCCGCTCCCCTTGATAGTAATCACATCACAATACTCAACTTTGATAGGTTCGATCATGTTGATGACATTGTCATTAGTGGTATACATGTAGTTAATCTTGTCATTATTGTTCTTAGTGTTGGAAGAATCACCTTTCTCATGAGGAGGAAAGGGATTTTCAAATGCCTGGTGATCTAAATTCTTGTTATGATTATCCACAAAAATATAACCATTATCAATCAGATCTTTGACCTTATGGAACAACTGAAGACAAGTAGAAGTCTTATGACCCTTGTTCTAGTGATATTCACAGTATGCATTGTCGTTCAACCAATGGGGTCGTAGTTGTAGTTCATATGGATGCTAGTCCAAAGGAGTGAGAACCTTGTTTTGAACCAAAGTCTTGTAAACTACATCAAGAGGTTCTCCCAAGGAATTGAATTCACGCTTGGGTCGAGGGGCCCAAGTTTTGTTGCTAGAGAATCTGGAAGGTGGCTAAGTGTTTGTTGCAACCTTTTCAGCAATTTTGATCACTTGTATGCTAGAAGTAAGATTAAAAACTAGTTTTGAAGAAGCCGGGGTCACATTTTCAACCACTCCATCATTCACAATGTTCCTATTCTTGTTGACAAACTTCCCTTTATCTTTGTTGGAAGAGGAGGAACCTTATTTGTTGTCTTTTTACAAAGTCAATTCCCCTTTCTTAACCATAAATGTCTCTATCCTCATAGCTTGCTTAATCATGCTATCAAAATTGAGGGGACCTTGAAGCTGTACCTGATACCCAAAATTAGGAGTGAGGATAAAGAGATTTTCAATCTCATCAAAAGTCTTAATGTCGGTGGGTAGTCGAGAAAACCACTCCATTGCAGGTCCACCTAGACTTCGGGGAAAGAGACACATTAAATAAGTTTGATCATGAATGAACTCCTTAGATAGGGCCCTAAATTATCTCAGATGATCCTGAGGATCAGTGGTACCTAGATACTTATCATACTTAGGGAGTTCCACACCCTTGAGAAAAGGTGGCATATGAAGACTCCTATCAAAAGGAAAAGGACAGATGCTCTCCATTGTGAATTGTTGTGTGGGTTTTTCCTTATCCTTTACCAGTTGGCTAATTTGGTTTTTCATATCTTGCATCATCTTTTGCAATTTGGAAGTCTCAGTCTCTTCCTCTTTAGTCACAAGTGTTTTCACTTTGAAATCTGGGGGTAGCTTAACTCCTTGGTTTTCCAATTCTAGAAAATATTTCTCTTTATCTTCTGCAAGGAGAATTTCCATCATCTTGATGAGATCCTTATTATATTTTGTAGCATTTATGTCATTTTGAGTTATCAAATCATCATCATTACTGAGGATCTCATAAATGCTTGGGTTCTTATCTTGACTCTGGTCATGTGGAGGAGGGCGATGGTGATGCTGATGACCTTGTGGATCCTAATCATTTTGAGCTTGGTCATGGGCCTCATTGTATTGACCTTTTAGGAAGTTGAAAGGGTCTCCCATGTTGCTGACGTGGGATTGTGTTGTGTGCATAGGTTCAGCGTGAGTGTGTTTGTCGAGCCGAGAATTCGTGGTCAATATAACTTTTGGTGGGTCAAAGGAATCAATGGGTTTGGAAGGATCAATAGGTTCACAAGGATTGATAGGATCAAAAGGATTGGTGTGTTCAAAAGGATCAATAAGGTAGCGAGGATCTTCAATAGGGTCGACCCAAGTAGGTGACCTTCTAAATTTTTGTTGATCTTGAACCAATAGTTTAGGTTGTCTTTGAAACAAGGGATTATAACACTACTGGAACATGAGTCTCTGATTCAGACTGGGATCTATACTAAATGGCAAGGAGGAATGTGAGGATCCCTCTTGAATATCAGATTGAACAATAGTTTTGGAATGACCTTTTCCTTGATTACGAGATTTACCTCTACTTATTCTGAAACCACAAATGGGAAATATGTTGCTGCTTCTAGTCATAATAGGCATAGATGAAGATGAAAAAAGAGAGGACATAGGATCCAACTCAGAACTCTATCTCTAGAAATAGTGAAAAGGAGATAAAGGCTAGAACAGACAAGATGTGAAATACACTCGACATGAATCATCGAGAGTATGGCTAGAACAGTTGAGATGTGACTATCGCATCGCAAGGTACAAAAGAATAGAAAGGTAGGATAGAGAACAAACAGACAAAATAAGTTTGAGCAAGACTCGGTCAGTTTGCAACTCAAGACAATCAATTTCAAACTGCAGACAACAAAGAAACAGGCAACTAGATCTCAAACAAAAATTAGATCAGGAAAAAAACTCATCAATCAATGGGAAATAACTCATTGTTTTAGGACATGAGAGGACAGATTCACACAAGAAAGTTATGGTTCACACAAGGAAACTCTTAACTGCATGTGAGAAAATGAAAACTCACACGAGGAAATGCTTATTTTTTGGAATCTCGCATGAGAAAACTCTAGGTTTCGATAGATCAACTTAGTTTTTGAGACAAAAATCAGATTTTGAGACACAGTCAGGATTGTTCTCTAACAAAAAGATTTAGGACAGTTTTATGATAGTTCAGATCAGCAATCTCAGTTTGAATGTGACAAGCAATCGTTAACAAGAACAAAGTTTTGATCAAGCAATAGTGATGCAAGAAGTAGTTGCAAATAGTTCTACCAAATACAAGGAAACTTGGCAGAATCATGGGAGTCTTTGTTTAATCATGATTGGATAGTTTAAGACTCAAAACAAACAATTAGTTATCCTTACAAAAAAAATGGTAGAGAAGACAAAATATGTGCCTCACTAACTTATGCGTATGCGTGCACCTCACACATCAGTGTCACCCCCTAAGGAGCACCCATGTTTTTAGTTTTTCCAAGGACTCAGTAATATATGTTTGAAGGTTACCCTTAAAGTAGGGGCCAACATCATATACCACTTCAAGCATCTAGGTGCATACCTATGTTGAGAATCTAGGGGAGAAATTCTTCCCCCTCCTTGCGTATAGATTATGTCTTCTTTCAGAGGTGTTCCGGGTAGGAAACTAACTAAGAAAGTTTTTAGTGGGCTTCCATTCACAATAACCTTTGGTATCCTTGATACAGGGCTGGGGCCTTGCAACCACACCAATACTTGTAAGTCATACACCCCTGCAAGCAGGGCTAGGAGCGGCGCCGCTCAGTACAACAAACAAGGCTTTCTCAAGATGATAGTTAGAATCATGAGAAAGAAGTTACCATGGCTTTGGAGTCTTTGGAATTGACAAAGTAGACTTTATTATAGTGAGGTGGAATCACCGGCAATAGGTGTGTACTCACTTGGGTCATTCCCGAATGTTCAACTTTCGGCAGGCCCTCTAAAGGTGACACAAAACTTGGCTCGGATTTGAGGGTCAGATTTTTTGATTCTCTCAAAGAGAGAAGAGCATAATTCTCTACCTGTTCACCTTACCCAAACATGCAAGACATATTCATCACCGAGATAACTCTCCTCCAACCAATCCACAAGCTTTTGGGTTTTTGATTCTCTCCAAGAGAGAAGAGCATAATCCCCTGGCAAGTGAACGTGCTAAATATTTGTTAACTTTCCTTGCTTCCCTAGGTCTCCATCATGTTAGCAATGTTTGGGTCTCAGATTCATCCATGGGAATCACTTCCATGTGATTAAGATCCTATTCCCCTATTTTTCTATCAAGATTCCCAAGAAATTTTAACAAAGCCCTAGTTATACTATGTGATGAAAGCAATAAACAAGCACAACATTTTAAAATGATCTTCGACAACCATCCTACAAGAAAACCGTTAGCAAGTTTATGTATTCATCAAGTGACATGCAGCCCACTGTTACGCTATCAAAGAAATTAGAGAGATAAAAAAAACATGTGAGAATAATCAGGAAAACAAAAACAGTAATTGAAAAAATTGTGAAATTCCAAAGTCTGGCACCAAGTCTCATGCGAGGAAGTACAATTCTTTGCGTGAGAAAATGCAAGGCTTCACGCGAGGAAGTATAAGGTCTCACGTGAGGAAGTACAAAGCTTTATGCAAGGAAGTACCAAGCTGTGTGCGAGGAAGTACCAGACTTTGTGCGAAAGATTGCTAATGAAAGAACAACTTCATGTGATGACCTCAGAATTCTCACACAAGAATCCATACATAGAGAAATACAGACGTATGACAAAGTACATAATTTTGTTAGAAAATTTTTGAGAGTGGGGTCAGAAATCAATTTTCTACACCACGGTGGGTGCCAAAATATGTGTCTGAATGTTGACCTCTAAATCAGGTATAATACAACATATTCATTGCTCAATCGTTGAATCGCGAAGATGAACATGAATTTCTCATTCCACGATATCGATTGAATTGACCTGTTGCCTCCTATTTAGTTGGGGTGTTTAATTACTCTCAGACTGAGAGCCAACAACCATAGACCATTGCTAAAATGGAGGATTTGAAAGCTCTAAAAAATGAAATGAAATTATTCTATATGAGAGATGCAATTGTAATCTAAGAATGAAGATGCAAATTTTAATCTAAAAAGATGAAAGAGAACATAATTGAACTACTTGATAATTAAACAAACTAAATTGAGATGAAAATGCATTAATCTACATGAAATTATACTAAATATGCAATGAAATCTTAGAAATATGAGATAATTGAAACAATAATTGTTATAGTTTTGATACTCTAAAATTATCCTCCCAAATAAAGGAAAGAAGGTCCATAATATAGAAAAACCTGAAGAGAGGATGAAGATTTTCTTGAAAAGAAATGACTGACTCTTCATCTCCATGAAGGAAGGTGAGACAAAATATGAAGGAATTATTTGATTAAATACATGAATTATTTCCACATGGTGGCTTTTCATTTGTTTGAATTATTAATTTCAATTCAGGATAATTCATTCAAATAACCAAATAATATTTAATTCCTTTGATGTGTATTAGCTAAAGGGGGTGAGATTAATTTAATTTAAAATTACTTAGCACTTTAGAATTAAATTAATTAATCATAGGGATTTTTAGCTAATAAATCTTGAAAATTTAGGAATTAAATATAGTATAAGATTTATGCAAATTTAGGTTTTCTACATTTGAGACTAAGTCAATTAAAGACAATTAGGAAGGAGAATTTTCCTAGTACAATAGGACTTTGGTGATGAGAAATGCACCAAAATTGATTAGAATTGTAAGGTGCCAATTTTGGGGTGTTACAATTTGTACAAAAAATGATTGGATTCCTTTAACATTCTTGGGAATCTGGATTTTATCTATGGCTGCAATCCATTCAGGGTCAATTCTTACACCATCCTTTGATACAATCTTCCCAAGTAGCTTCCCTTCAGTTACTCCAAAATGACATTTTTTTTTTGGGTTTAGAGATATCCCATATTCCAAAGCTCTTTTAAAAACCTACTCCAAATGATTACAATACTCTTCTGCCCTTTTTGAATATGAATTTAGATCATCTTGATATACTGTTATGATGAGATCAATCAAACCATCAAAAGCCACATCCATTGCTCTTTGGAAATTTTCTCCTGCATTAGTTAACCCAAAGGACATCCTTGCATAAACATAGGTTCCCCAAGGAGTGGTAAAGGTTGTCTTGTATTTCTCTAACTCTCTGACCTTCACTTGGTTGTATCGTGAGAATCCATCCATCATAGACAATAATTCATTTTGAGTAACCTTTTGTAAAAGGGCTTCCATATTAGGAAACACATAGTTATCTTTCAAGGATGATATGTTTAATTTTCTAAAATCAACACACAACCTTATATCTTCATTCTTCTTTCTAACTGGGACCAAGTTTGATACCCATGTAGAATGTCTTATAGGCATTATTATTCCTGTATCCCTTAATTAGACAAGCTCGTCCCTCATTTTAGGAGATAGCATTGGATTTACAGGACGTTGTCTTTGTCTAAAAGGTTTTGCATCTGGCTTTAGAGGGATTTCATGCTAAAATAAATCTTCTCGGTAAGCTTTAAGATCATCATATGACCATGCAAAGATGTGCCTGTATTTTCTTAACAAAGTTATCAAATCATATTTGATCTTAGGAGTGAGCCTCTTGCCTATGTATACTTCCTTAGGAGTGTTATTGTTTCCTAAGTTAATTTTTTTAACTTATTCACACTTATTATTTGTCTTACCCATTTTAAAATTTTCTTACTCATCAAAAAATCCTTCAAGTGCAACCAAGCCTTTGGGAATCTTGTTTGTCTTTAATTGGAAAACTTTGTTTCCAAACAAGGTCTCTTTTCCATCTTGATCTTCTACATAGCCATTCTGATCTATGTATTGATCCTCATATTTATCTTCATTCACTAGAAATTCGAGAAGATCTCTGTCATCTTCAAATATTTGCCAATTCTGCACATTGTTAGGAACTGCTGGTATGTTTTTCATCTCAATCTGCACAATCTTGTCAAAAGGAACATCAATATGCTTGATGGATACATTGGCCAACAAGTCTGCAAGGAAATTTTCTGATCTTTCTATCCATTTGATTGAAAATGCCTCAAAACATTCAATTAAATCCCATACCAAGTTCCTATATTGCTTTAATCTAGGATTTTTGGTAATGAATTTATTTCTTACTTGAGAAACAATTAAATGAGAGTCACCATAAACTAAAAGCATCTTAATACCTTATGATTTTGCAATAATTAAACCAAGGATTAGTGCTTCATACTCTGAGACATTACTAGTACATTCAAAATTTAGTAAAAAGGAGAAATTTAAAATCTTACCACATGGGGATATAAAATTGATCCCAGCACCATTACCTTCCTTACTGCATGCTCCATCAAAAGTCATTTTCCAAAGTTCCTCTTGAATTTCCTACAAATGTACTCCAATGGGGCTATTAATTTTTAGTGCTGGTTAAGTAATCCTCACCTAAAAATTATCTATGTATGAATGGAAAAATTTTATTTTTTCCATGCCAATGTCTTCATCAATGATATATGGAGATCTTGGCTCCCTATTAATTCTTACTTCTATTAGGTCTATAATTTTTTTTCAAGCAACTGAATCCTTGGTCTGCAAGCTTCAAGTTAAGGTCATGTGTAAATTTTGAAACCCTTTTTTTATTCTCCAAGTGTGAAAAATTGTTTTAAACCCTAACTATTAGAGCAGGTTCTAATTTTGCATTACCTTTTTCATCACTTAAAGTATGTTTCTACCTATATTGTTATTAAACAAGGTTGTGCTCAATTTTTCCTAAGTCTCTAGCACTTTAATATTCCCTATGTTTGAAAACCCGCAAGTCCTTTATTTATATTAAATCATGTGTTGGGTAAGTTCTTTTTGATCCAATGGTTCGCATATTCCCTTAAGATGAATATGATAGATATCTATGCTTTAATTCATTTCACCATGATGCCACGTGTATCTGGCGGGTCTGGCTACAATTAAAATACAAGTCAAAAGATCATCGTAGATCCTATTTGATCTAATGGCTCATGCTTTTCCTTAACATGAAAGATGAAGGAAGTTAAACTTTGAGGCTTTGCATGGTAATGACATGTGTCCAAGTGGGTCCGAGCATAGTCAAAGTTTAATTTAAATAGAAGACAAGTTAGATCTAATCTGGCAGTGGTTGTAAAGCCTCACAATAAATATGTTGATGAAATAACCATTGAGGGAAAGAGCCACATTGACACCTAGAAAACAACAAGCCCAAAATTATAATAAAGAATCAAATAAGTTAGCGACATCTTCAAATAAATCTAATTGTGGGAGTTAAGCCTCAAACACTAGATGAAGGGATCTTAAGCATTAAGGGAACGCGCCGTTGTGATGTGTGTCCCACTAGGAAAGTTGAGACCGTGGTTGGTAGACATCTGGTTGACTAAAGACAATATAGGTTAATGAAGATCTAATGGCTGGCGTGTTGCCTCAGATCAAAATTTATTTGGATTTAACCATTAAGGCATTGTGTGGTTCCACCATGTGTCTCTGCAAGATCATAGCCATAGGTTATAAAGTTGAGTAAAGGTAGTAAATATTATGAAGTTCAGATGGCTGGCATTAAGCCTTGAACATAAAGTGACAAATGTTTAACCTTCAAGGGAATGCATCATGGCAACACATGTTCAAAGTGATGGAAGCCTCTGGCAATGTAAAGTAAGGTAAAGTGTAGTTAAGTATGTAAAGATCTAACGATGGGCGTAAAGCCTCAGATCAAAAGTGTTCCAAACATAACCTTTGAGGGAATGCGCCATTGTGACACATGTCTAGGGAGATAAGAATTATAAAAGACTTATTGTGGACCATCTGATCTAAAGGAAAGATGTCAGGATTCACGACTATGTTTTAAAATGCTAAAGTAATAGTTATGAACCATTAGCCATGAAATTTTAAACTCATTAGAAGTAATGGTGAACATGTGCTTCTTCTCAGTGATAATTTAATGCTTAAAGATGATGGGATTGTTATTTTATTGATCATTTAAGTCTTATTTTGCATAATTGTCAATTTTTTGGAGCTGAGAAAATTTGCAGCGATCACATTCAGATTTTCAAGCTATCTGTGAAATGGGTAATTTTCTGATACTGGTGTTTCTAAATTCTAATAAATTTAAAGGAATATTAGGGTTTGCAGTAAGAAGGTTTTATTCTTAAAGTTGTTAATTGTTAGACTTCAAAACCCTAAATTCAAAATGCCTTCTAGAAGAGAGTTTAAAGGGAAAGTAGACTACCAGGAGTGAAATGTGTGTGATGACCTGTTACAGGAGTTGACTAGGTAAACTAATGATTCAACCAAAATGAAGGAGGTAGTCACCAAAAACCCATGTTTTAAAATTGGCAAGGGTCTGTATGATTTGGGTAAATGGGTTAGAGATGCCAACATAGGTATGAGTGGTCTTTCTCTGTTCAAAATAGTATTCGGCCAGAGAAATGCCTTTACCCCAAATAGTAATGTATGGGAGTTTGATGTAGGAAAATTAGTGGTTACTGACATTTTTATGGGTATAGACATGCTTATGCAGATAGCTAAGAAGTATTAAAACATAGCTAGAGTGGTTAGGGATAAGAACAGACACAACATGATTAGTGTGATTGCAGAAGAAATTAGAGAAGTTTCTAGGTTAAATAATCAAGATACCCCTACGGATAAGATTGAATTCAATCAATTTAAAGAGATATATCAAGCTCAAAGGAATTATCTTAGAGGAGAACCAGTAAAGAAATTTTTTAACAAAATTGGGAACTTGGTTATGGTAGGGCAAAACACACAAGAACCCTTTAAACTTGATTACTTTACTCCAAAATCTAGAGGATTATATAAGGCTCTTTGTCAAATCTTTGTGGATGATGAAGAAAATGAGATACCCATCGATTATATGTTCATGATGGTCTAGATATTGGATCCTCATTTAACAATAATTTTTTATTTTGCTCCATACATTGCAGACCTAATTCATGAGGGTTTGATAGGCATCAAGAACAAAAAAGTTTCCAAACTTTTACATGGTACTCCCTACTGATGCACATGTTTTTATTTCAGGGGGTAGATTACTTTGAGGAAGAGATGAACCTGATGATAGTGAAGGATGATGAAGAAATGCCTATGCAATTATGGAATGCAGATATGTATTGGGATAAGAAAGAAGAAAATTATATCATTTTTGGTAGATGTTTTGCTACTAGACTTAGGGCATTACTATTGTTTGATGATCCTAGAATTCCTGTGTCACTATTACAACTTTTGAGGCCAAAGGAATATAACCAAGATCTTAATATTGTACATAATTGGGGTGACATTATTGTGTACCTAGTATCAACAGTGTTCAGATTTTATGGCTTCATAGGAGTGCCAAATATATTACCTTATAGGGTGCCCCTCAACATGGGATTAGAAAAAATTATAAGGCAGATTGGAGGCCTACAAGAAGAAGCACTAATAGAAAGAGGGAAAAGAACCATTTTCCCCACAATCATAGTTGCCCATCAATTCATCATCACAAAGGGAGGATGGAAACACTTATAGACATATCTGGACCATTATAATTTGACTACTACAATGTCAAGATGTGTTGATCCAGAAGCATTCATCAAGGATATGTTCAGGAACAAGACAACATGCTTAGTGTTGAACCATCAGTTCAACTTTCCTGAAGATGTGACTAGAAATGAATTTGACCTGATAGAGCAAGAGATCAAAAAGGAAAAATTGCAAGCATACAAGAAAAGACTTGATTTTGTGCAACATTTTGATAAGTTATACAATGTTTTGAAGGATTTTAAGCCATGGGCTAAGAAGATTGAGTCCTTAATGGTGATGTTTGAAGACACCATGCAGGCACTAAGCCAGAAAAAGGATATCATCTTACAAACAGAGCCAAAGAGGGCCAAAGCAATTTTGAGTTGGATAATTCCTACTAGAAATGTCCCACTAGGGAAGCATGTGGTATACCAAAGTAGAGGATATAGCACAGTCCTTCCAAGAGCTGAAAATACCCTTGATCCAAAAGAGAAAATCCCATTAGACTCCAATACTCAATCATTGTAATCCCCAAAAAGGCAAAGGGTAGAAGGAGAGTCACATCAAAAACAACATGAAAACATCTACTCTCCTTCCTAATATAGATGAGAATGCAGTAGCAGAGCAATTGTTAGAAATGGGAAATGCTAGGCAGATATATGTCAGAGCCCAAGAGCTATAAGAAGGGATACCTAAAGCTCCAAAACATGTTGAACTGGATCTAAAAATTGCATAATATGTTGGGAAATAATTAGACCCATTGACACAATAGGCTAGCAAAAAGTTTCTCTCTGATGATAATTTTGTTAAAGCTAGAGAACTTTTGCAATTCTTATGGAGAATTCATATCAATGAATTCAAAGATAAATGCCAACAAAAGAAAGAGGAACAACCTGTAAGGAGCAAAGAAGAAATTGAAAATGAGATAAAATAGGAAATGATATCCAAGTTCGAGAAGATAACTTCTGAAGAAGGAAGAGAGTTGGTCAAGAAAGAAAGGGTGTTAATACTTCCAGAGTCAGACATAGAAGATGCTATCATTTTTGATGTTGTGAGAAAGGAAACCAAGACTATCCATGCTACTGAGGAAGAAGCACAACAAGCATCAAAGGGAGTGAAATTCAATGAAGATCACGTAGCCCTGGTGATGTGGTCAATAAAGAAGAAAGCAAATAGAAGAGTTGATAGAGATGATCATGTTGAGCATGTAGGTGTCCTTCTAGTAAAAAGTGTTGCACACACTTCAGGGATAAAAGCAGCTGGCCTCACATTAGAATCAGAAAAATTCCACATGAAAGTGGTTGAAAAGTAAGAAGAAGAGATCAACATCTAAAGAAAAAAAATTTAGATAGTTAAGAAGGTTTATAATGATGAAAAAATAAAATCTATTGAAAAGGATAAGAGGATTGCTATCCTATAAGGAAAACAAGTAGCCCACTATTATCCTCAAAGAATGATAAAAAAATGATCCATATTATCCTTGCCACATTTAGTCCAATTGTGACTTATCCTCCTTCTCCCATGCCATCAAGTGCTACTACATAGGCAAACTTGGAATTAGAAAAGGAAAGATTAATTGTTGAGAGGACTAAGTTAGAACAATCAAGGAAAAAATGTGATGAAGGTTGTGCAACATTTAAAGAAGCAAAGACATGGATACAACAAAGTTATGTCAATAAAATATATGCCACTCTCATGCAATGTACTCAGGATTTAAGTCTTGCTGCCATTTACTTGCAAGGAGAGAAAATTAGTAGCATAATAGATGAGTTCAATATAGATAAGGATAAATGGGGCCAACTCATGGATAGATGGAAGGGAAAGAGGGAATAATTGAGGTTTTTCTATTCTACATCCAAAGAATAAAATAATGTTGACATCATACTAACCAGCACTTATAAATGCTTTAAATTACTAATGGACTTAGACATAAAAAGGAGCATCATCTTGAGGAAGGTAGAGACTTTGAGGAAGGAATATTCAAAGGATCATTATGAAATGTTTCCTAATATTTTCAAGAAAAGTGGTGAAATAAAGAATGAAGAATTTTGGATGAGATAGATGAATGAGGCATTGGCAACAAGAACCAACAGTATTATTACTTTGGAAAGCACCATTTTGTTTGCCCAAACTGCTGAGATCATTTGTAAGGCCAGGTCATTTTTTGAATTCTAGAAAAAGGAAGTTGAGAAGGCAAGTGTCAATTGGAATGAGACCAACAAAAAAAAAGAATGAAGTCATCAGTTTCTCTTGGCCAAGTGATGAGGTGTACATCTCTTGGAAGGACAGATACAATGCAGTTGATCAAGGAGAAGGTGGTAATGTGTAGAAGACAAAAAATGACAATGCTTCCTAAAATTTTGAATAAGATAGGCAAAGGTAAAAGATTCTACATCAATAAGATCAAGTACAACAAACTCTAGATGGCTACTTCCGAACAATTTTAAAGCAAGTATAGGACCCAGGTGGTCAGAAGACAAAATACTTTGAATATCTTGTAACAAAAGTGGTTATCATTTCAATTGCTATTTTGTCTTTTTCTTGAGTCTCTTGTTTTTTCCTCATTCCAATTGATCTGTAGCTTATTGCAATCCTATTCTATAAAATGATTCCCAAGATCATTGGAAGGGGCTGGAAAATTTTGTATTGTAAACTTTTGCATTGTTTCAGTCGGGGAAATATAACATAGTTTGTACTCGATAGGTGTGATAATTAAAAATAAATTTGAAAGACCTCTTGTAGGTTATTGAAGAGGTTATCTCTAAGTACATCTTGTATACTAGAATATGATTCTCTAAACTTAATAAAAATATTTGGATTCCAATCTCTCATGTGTCATTTTGTCTTGTGAGTTATGAATTTTATGATTCATTAACATAGATTTTATCTATGTGTATGTAGTTGTTTTAGAGTTTTGATCAAGGATCATATTAAATGATTCTCTAATTAGTGCATAAATTCATCTAACATATGCTAGGATTCTATGAGTAGTATGGGTTTAGGATATTTGTGTTTATGGCCTAGAATCTTTAATGAATATTGTTTTCAGTATATTATATTTGAGTTAGAGTGTAGCCCAATGGATAAAGCACTGATCTAAAACTGATAAATTCTTTATTATTTCATATATAGTTGCATATTGGTTGTGTTTTCATATAAACAAACATAAAATCCATTAATTCTATATTTGTATAAGTTTTTTTTGAATTCCTATCTCACGCTCCATTTCATGGTTGATGTTCAATGGGTAATTAGCCAGTTATCTAGTATCTCCCGGTAATGTTGAGTTGTGAGATTACTGTATGATGAATACCATATACAAATATCTGAAGGTATTATAGGGTATCCCTCCCTTGATATAGAAGAACCTAAAGTGTAGAAGCATTGCATGAGTTTTTGTTAGTTGGTCCTTTTCTTGCATGGATTAATATTTGGAGTTGGCTTCTCTATAAAATTTGTCGAAAGAAGAAGAGGTTGTTGTGTTTTTGTTACAAAATAAAAAACCAATAAAAAAATGGTGACTCTTCTGGGGAATTCTAAAGAATTAAAGTGTAATAAGTGAAGTGAGGTTTTTCAAGTTGAGCTAGACTCCTGGCCTTCTTACTTATTTTTACCAATTAAGTTGACCATTAAAGTATAGAGTTATCTGGGCTATTCCCAAGGTGTTGTTTCATTATTGAAATTTTTTTGGGATTTTCTTAGCCTCCTATTGTTATTCTATTGATTTGTGAAATTTTGTTATAACATGAATATTATTACTGAAAGCTAGTGTGTAATTTCCCCGCTAAGTTTTGGGTGGTGACTCAAAGAAATCTCTGCATTAGTGCTAAGTTATAAATCATTTAATACACACTATCTAAATATAAGCTATAAATGTACTAGATCCAGGATGAAGAATAATCTCGAGGGTAATCTGGAAGTTGAGATTCCATCAACTTCCAGAGCTGGAACTTGGAGGCAGAAGAGGAACACCAGGGTGGAAAAATACATACCAGCTAATTTGAATGAATATGTACTAGAGATTGATGTGGGTATAGATTTAGGATTGGGTGTGTATGGTGACTATTACTCTCAGAGTGAGAGAGATGAAAATGGACCAAGATATGCTAGGAAGGTCATCCACAATGAGCCCCATGGACATGAATGAAGTTCAAGAAGCAAAAGCAGAGGCGATGAGAATAGAAATTACCATAGTGCTTTGAGCTCTCCCTCATCACATAGGTCATGGGCACATACTCATAGAAGAGAACTATCCATTATGAAGTAAGCTTCAAAATCTGAAATAACTCTAGTTGATTCAGAGGAAATTTTTGAAGAAGTTGGTGAACTGGAAAGAAAGATTCAAGAGTAGATTGGCCTAAGACAAAGAAGAGAAAGATAGAAAGAGGAGAGGATCAGACATGCTCATATCAAATCTAAACAATTGAAAAGGCCACTACAAGATTTAGAAGAAATAAATGCTACTGTTATACCTAAAAAAATTGAATATGAACCTGTTATCCATCAATTGTATGATACACATAAGCCCAAGGACAAAGGTAAATAGAAAAATGAAAGCAATTGAAATAAATGAGCTAGTAAATAAAGGGAGTGAAATGGATCCAATGACTAAATTGGATACTAATTTGGAGAGAGCCAAGAGAGAAAGGGAGACCATATCCAAATAATTAGAGAAGGGCGAATTGGAGGCCTCTTCTCTTGAGATGAAAAAGAAAATTGAATTTCTTAGGCAAACCTCTGGTCCTCCTCTTGTTATTAGTAATGCTAAATTATTTCTAAATTTAGGAATGAATCTACCACTAACAAGTGGTCTGGGTAATGCCGCTACATCAAATTTTGCATCATCAACTTCTCAAGGTACTCATTCAACTCAAAAAACACCAATATATACAGAAAGGTATGGGCAATTTATTTTCTTGGCTAGTCCATGTTATCCAAATGAAATTCCTAAAAAGATTAGGGATACGCTTCTAAAATTTTTCGGTAACAATGTTATAACATGTGAAGAGAATTTAAATAATTTCATGGATATGATGTATGATTATGAGATTATACACGATGATATAATGATGAAATTATTTGTTCAATCATTGACCAAGGATGCCAGGGACTGGTTTAGAGGGTTGCCCCATGATTGTATTGGATCTATGGATGAAATGAAAGAATATTTCAGAGATCAATATGGGGATAAAACCAATGAAGGTTTCATGTTTAATGAGTTCAATAATATAAAGAATAACTCAAATGAATAAGTGGTGGAGTTAAACATCAGAGTCCAAAGGTAAATTCCCAAACTTCTTCAAGTGATGAGATTGGATGACAAGGTATGTCTTGCTACTTATCTTAATGTTTTTGATGCAAAGATGGGTTTACCTTTTAAGGGATAAGAACCCTATAAATATTAGAGAAGCATATAAGGTAGTAGTAAATATTAAGACAAATAGAAGGATTCAGGAAAAGTGGGTAGCAGAGAAGATTGGAAACCAACTAGGTACAATAAGAGAGAATAAGATAAACCTTTGAATACTAAACCAAAATAAGATGACAGTCTTAATTTGATTCTAAGTTCCTTGAAGGATTTGAAGCCTAGAGAAATTAGTAACTATAAGATTTCACACAATGATAGGCCTTCCTATGGCAATTTCAATAGACAACCTAGGATGTAGAATTATCCTTACACTACTCAATGGAAGAATGGGAAACCCATTATCCCAAAAAAGAAAGATAAATTTGATGAGAAAACTCCTGACCCTTTACACAAAACCACTGTGAACATGTGAAATGATAATCCTTGGTGTATGGCTTGCCAATCCCCTTATAGTCCTGATTATTGTGTTATTGCTGCAAGAATTTCTGCAAGTGAAGATCAGGAAAATAATGAAGAGGAAGTATATGATGATAGTGGTTGTGCCATGACTTCCTCACATATTTTTGATGAAACATATTATCAGCATCATGATTCTGAAATACAAGAATGGGAGATTGATAATATGAGATGTAATGTAGAGGGATGTGATGAGACCCCTGTCCTTAGAAGACCATCTGATGAAGAGATTGTTGAAATCACATCAAACATGGTTGCACAAGAAAGGGGCAAATATAATTTAAGAAATAGAACAGTTGGAAGTGTAGATGGAAAACCTGCTAGTACTTTTATTAAAGATACCACAAATAGTACCAAACAACCATAAGAAAAGGAAAAATAGGCTAAAGGTCCAAATAAAATTTTGATGAAAAGAGGCAACAAGCCTACTGGTCCAAATGTTTATTAAGACAAGGAAAAAACACAAAAAAGTTCCATGCCTCCTCCTAAAAGGGAGGATAAGAAACATAAAGGGGATGAATCCAAACTGGCTTCTCAAGTGGAGGATGAGGATTGTATAAATCAAAGATCATATCTATCTAATATGAAATACACCCTCGTGGATATGGAGAAACTCTTGTCTCAAATAACTATTAAGGTACCTCTGTTAGAAATGATGAGGATAGGAGAGCATAAAGAGAAGGCTTTAACATGGATGAAGGGTGTTAGTTCAACTAAGATTATGGGACCAGATGCAAGTAAGAAAGTGTCAGATACAAAAGACAAAACCATAAAAGAATCTGATGATCTTGTTTCAAAGATTCCTTAGATTTATTTGGATACCAACATTTTTCATACTACTGCAGAAACTATAAATCCCTTTTTCTTAACATTGTTGATAAATGGAAAAATGTTAAAAAATTGTATGATTGACTCTGGGGCATCTAATAATTTCATGCATGAAGAATTTATGATATCTATGGGATTAAAGGTTGATACACCATATGGGAGATGTCAAGCTATGGATTCTAGAGAAGTGCCTGTCATTGGCACCATTAAGGCATTGCCTTATAAGTTGACAGCTTTCCCAGGAAAAGTATTAACAATGAGTGTGATGGTTGTAGATATTCCCCCTCAATATGGAATGTTGTTATCAAGAAAATGGAGTACATCAATGGGGGGAAGCATTCAGTATGATCTGGCATTTGCCACTTTCAATATTTATGGTGAGAACATTAAGGTTTCAAGGGAGACTAGAACTCCTCATATGATTGAGGAAGAAGATGATAATAACATGAATTGTTTCTTACATACTGAGATGGGATCATTTCAAGTGTAGGAAAAGCAAGTTGCAACAAAATTACAACCCGCACTATTGTCTGGAGACAAAAATAATTTATCTGAGAAAAGTAAGTTATGGGTAATGTATTTTGATGGTGCTAGTTCTAGGGAGGGAGTTGGTGCTAGAGTTTTGTTGATATCTCCCTTAGGAAGAACTTTCAAATTTTCATTTACAATGTTATTTACATGTACAAATAATGTGACAGAATACAAGGCTCTGTTGATAGGTTTGATATTAGTTGTAAGACATGGAATCAAGTGTATCAGAGTTATTGGAGACTCTGACTTGGTAATATCTCAAATCAGATCCAAGTATGCTTCCAAGAATCATAGATTGAAACAATACTAAAATTTAGTCTAGGATGAATTAGAAAAATGTGATGCATTTGGTATTGATTGGATGGATAGAAGCCAAAATAGAATGGCATATTTGATGGCTAACATTTTTTTAAGGCCAGAAGATATTACTTTTGCTAGAATTTCTAAAATAGAGGTTCAAACTAGGCCTTCAATACCAAACAATGTGGATAGTTGGCAATTTTTTGATGATGACGTGGATATCCTAAGATTATTTCTTTGTGAGAAAAAATTTGGAAATAAAGAGATAGATTTCAGTGGGTATATGGAAACCATTGATGGAAAAGATACTGTCTTAGGAAAGGAAGTATTGCATTTAAAGTAAAATAAAGTCCCAAAGGGATTGGTTATTTTAGAAAGAGATTTTGATAATAAGGATAATCCATATTCTACTACATGTGTAAATAGGTCTGAAGATTTGGAGGAAGTAAATATGGGAATAGAAGAAGTTCCTAAAAAATTATTTATTGGTAAAACAATGTCACCCAAAGTTAAGGAGGATCTGACTAATATTTTGAGGAAGTATAAGAAGGTCTTTGCATGGACATATGATGACTTAAAGGCATACAATGAGGATCTATTCCAACATGAGATCCCACTAAAAGAATATTCCAATCCTTTTAGACAAAAGAAAAGGCCCATAAATCCCACATTAAGGCCCAAAATGGAGCAAGAATTGAAGAAGATGAAAGATGTTGGGATAATTAAGCCCATTAGACATTCTTCTTGGGTCTCCAATTTAGTCCCTATCTGAAAGAAGAATGGAGATGTAAAGTTGTGTGTGGATTTCATAAACATGAATATATCTCGATTTCATAAACTTGAATATATCTCCCTAAAACACAACTATGCTCTCCCAAATATGGAAAATATGCTGCAAAGAGTCACTGGATGTGAATTGATGTCCATGAAGGATGGACTCTCTATGTATAACCAAATAATGGTCAAGGAGTCAGAACAGTTTAAAACTTCTTTCACTACACCATGGGGAACATATGTATAAGTCAAAATGCCTTTTGGCCTAATAAATACTAGGGCAACTTTCCAGAGGGCCATGCATGTTTCCTTTTCAAAATTCTTTCAAAAATTTCTTGAGGCTTATCAGGATGACCTCATTGCTTATTCAAAAAAGGAAGAGCAACATTGTGAACATCTAGAGAAGATCTTTGAAAGAGCTCTAGAATTTGGGATTTCTTTTATTCCCAAGAAATGCACTTTTGGTGTGACAGAAGGTAAATTATTGGGGCATATTGTTTCAAGAGAAGGGGTATAATTGACCAAGAAAGAGTAACTTCTATAAATAAGGTTCCACTTCCAAGAAATGTAAAAGGCATACAATCTTTCTTTGGACAAGTAAACTTTTTGAGAAGGCTTGTTACAAATTTTGCTGAAAAAGAAAACCTATCTCCAAGATGCTAAAGAAAGATGTGAAGATGGAATGGAATGGAGAAAACACTCAAGCTTTCCAAGATATTAAGTAGACTGCTAAAGATGCCCCTATTTTAAGAACTCCTGATTATACCAAGCCTATGAATATATTTTCTTTTACATCTTGTCATACTGTTGTTGTTTTTGTTGTTGTTGTTGTTTTGTTGTAGAAAAATGAAGAAGGATTTGAGCAGCCCATTGCATTTCTTATCAAATCATTGTAGGCTATAGAACTTAAGTATGATATAATTGAAAAACAAGCCTATGCATTGGTGAAGGTTGTGAAATCTTTCAGATGTTATCTGATAGGTGCTATAGTAGTATCTTATGTTCCCTCAACAACAGTTAAGGACATCTTCACTCAACAAGAGGTGTCAGGAAAAAGATGCAGATGGATCAATAGGATCCAGGAGTTTAACATAGAAATCCAAATCACAAAGTTGGTGAGAGGCCTAAGATTAGACAAGTTGATGGCTAATACTAATTTATATGAAAATCATGTGAATATTATAGAAGAAGAACAAAGGCCTTTCATTTGTAACCTTGATCATTGTGATTGGTACCAAAATATTATTTATTATTTGCAGAGAATGAATTTTCCACCTGGAATTGATGAGAACAAGAAAAGTACCTTCAAGCTACAAGCTATCCATTTTTCCCTGATCAAATATGAGATGTTGTGGAGAAATCTTGAAGGGATTTTGCTAAAATGTTTTGATAAGGAACAAGCTGATAACATCTTACAATAAATGCATAAAGGAGTATGTGGTGGCCACTATATGGAAAATACAACTGCACATAAGATTCTGAGAGTAGGATTTTGGTGGCCCACCATTTTTAAAGATATCCACCAGTTAGTCAAGAAATGTGATGCTTGCCAAAGGTTTTCTAGTAAGTTGAAATTCTCTGGTAATGTACCTCTAACACTAGTAGAAGTGAAAGCCCATTTTCAATAGTGGGGTATTGATTTTATTGGGGAAATAATAACTAAATCTAGTGGAGGAAATTCATGGATAATTGTAGCAACTGACTATTTTACTAAGTGGATTGAAGCAATTCCCATTAAAAGGGCAACTAGTAAAATAGTAATAGATTTCTTGTTGAAAAACATTATCACTAGATTTGGTTATCCAGAGAGGATTGTGTCAGATAATGCTATGTGCTTCAAGTCTGAGGAATACGTGAAATTTTGTGATGAATATGGCATTCAACCATCTTATTTTGTCCCTTATCACCCACAAGGGAATGGCCAAGAATAATCCTCAAATAAGAGTTTGCTCAAAATCATTAAGAGAGTCCTAGACAAAAATAAAAAAGCATGGGATTCAAAGATGACAATGGTTGTCGGGCAGACAAAGTAACTACCAAAAGGGCCATAGGATGTCCTCCATTTGACTTGGTGTATGTGATCTAGGTAAGACTACCTCAAAACAATCTAATGCATATGTACAAGTTTGTTCAATTGTATGGTGATGATATTGATAGTGATATGCAATGTAGAATTGATGAATTAGTTGAATTGGATGAAACCAGAAGAGAAGCTTCTGTGAAAAATGCTAAGCTTCAGTTGTAGGTTAAAAAATTGTATGATAAAAGGTTAGTGGAAAGACATTTCTATGTGGGAGATTACGTATTAATGTGGAATGCCAGATTGGAGGATAAATGTAAACATGGAAAGTTTGACCCAATTTGGCTAGGACCACATATCATCCATGAAAAGTATGGACAAAAATCTTATTTATTGAAAGACCTTACTGGAAAAATTTTAGAATTGCTAGTTCATGGACAATTCTTGAAGTTATACTTCTCATGAAGTCTAATTATCCATGAAAAATAGGGTGTGTATATAGTATGTTTCTTGCAGTAGTCGTTTGTGTTTTTAGGAGTAGTTTCAATTTATGTTGTGTGAGTAAATTAGTTTCTTTTAGCTAGTTTGGTCTACTTCCCCCCAAGATTCTGGATTCTTGCAATACCTATAGGAGGTATTCCTCCCCAATTAGAGCCACTATTAGGTATGTATAAAAAAATTTCAAGCTACTGAATCCTTGGTCTGCAAGCTTCAAGTTAAGGTCATGTGTAAATTTGAAACCCTTTTTTTATTCTCCAAGTGTGAAAATTTGTTTTAAACCCTAAGTGTTAGAGCGATTTCTAATTTTGCATTACCTTTTTCATCACTTAAAGTATGTGTCTACCCATGTTGTTATTCAATGGGGCCATGTTCAATTTTTCCTAAGTCTCTAGCGCTTTAATATTCTCTAAGTTTGAAACCCACAAGTCCTTTATTTATATTAAATCATGTGTCGGGCAAGTTATTTTTGATCCAACAGTTCACTCATTCCCTTAAGATGAAGATGATTGAGATATATGCTTTAAGGCATTGAGTCATGATGTCACTTGTATCTAGCGGGTCCGAATACTATTAAAATACAAGACATAAGATCATCGTAGATCCTGTTTGATCTAACGGCCTACGCTTTGCCTTAAGATGAAAGATGAAGGAAGTTAACCTTTGAGGCTTCACACGGTAATGACACGTGTCCAAGTGGGTTTGAGCATAGTCATAAAGTTAAAGTTAAATAGAAGACAAGTCAGATCTAATCTAATGGTGGTCACAAAGCCTCACAATAAAGATTTTGAAGAAATAACCATTGAGGGAAAGCGTCGTGTTGACACCTGGAAAATGGCAGGCCCAACATTATAATAAAGAATCAGATAAGTTAGAGGCATCTTCAAATAGATCTAACAGTGGGTATTAAGCCTCAAACACTATATGAAGGGATCTTAAGCATTAAGGGAACACACTGTTGTGACGCATGTCCCACTGCGAAAGTTGAGACCGTGATTGGTAGACAGCTGGTTGACTAAAGACAAGATAGGTTAATGAAGATCTAATGGCTGTCCTATTGCCTTAGATCAAAAGTGATTTGGATTTAACCATTAAGGCATTGTGCGGTGCTGTGATGTGTCTCTGCAAGCTCATAGACACGGGTTATAAATTTTAGTAAATGTAGTAAATATTATGAAGATCAGATGGCTGGCGTTAAGCCTTGAACATAAAGTGACATATGTTTAACCTTCAAGAGAATGTACCATGAAAAAACATGTCACAAGTGATGGGAGCCTCTGGCAACATAAAGTAAGGTAAAGTGTAGTTAAGTATGTAAAGATCTAACGATGGGTGTAAAGCCTCAGATCAAAACTATTTGAAACATAACCATTAAGGGAAGCCATTGTGACATGTGTCTAGGGAGATGAACATTATAAAAGATGTGTTGTGGACCATCCAATGTAAAGAAAAGCTATTAGGATCGAAAACTATGTTTTAAAATGCTAAAGTAACAGCTATGAACTGTTAGCCACAAAATTTTGAACTCATCAAAAGTAATGGTGAACATGTGCTTCTTCTCATTGGGAATTCAATGCTTAAAGATGATTGGATTGTTATTTTCTTGATCATTCAACTCTTATTTTGCATAATTTTCAAAGTTGTGGAGCAGAGCAAAGTTGCAGCGATCACATTCAGATTTTCAAGCTATCTGCAAAACGCGTAATTTTCTAATACTGGTGTTTATGAATTCTAAGAAATTTGAAGCAATAATAGGGTTTGTAGTAAGAAGGTTTTATTTTTTAAGTTGTTAATTATTAGACTTTAAAACCTTATATTCAAAATGCTTCCCAGAAGAGAGTTTAAAAGGAAAGTAGACTACTATGAGAGAAATGTGTGTGATGACCTGTTATAGTAGTTGACTAGGTCAACTAATGATTCAACCAAAATGAAGGAGGTATTCCCCAAAAACCCACATTTGAAAATTGGCAAGGGTTTGTATGATTTGGGTAAATGGGTTAGAGATGCCAACATAGGTATGAGTGGTCTATCTCTGTTCAAAATAGTATTTGGCCAGAGAAATGTCTTTGCCCCAAACAGTAATGTATGGCAGTTTGATGTAGGATAATTAGTGGTGCCTGGAGTTTTTATGGATATAGACATGCTTATGCAGGTAGCTAAGAAGTATGACATCATAGCTAGAGTGGTTAGGGATGAGAGTGGACACATCATGATCAGTGTGACTCCATAAGAAATTAGAGAAGTTTTTAGGTTAAATGATCAAGATACCCCTATGGATAAGATTGACTTCAGTCAGTTTAAAGAGATATATCAAGCTCAAAGGAAGTATCTTAGAGGAGAACTGCTGAAGGAATTTTTTAACAAAGTTGGGGACTTGGTTATGGTAGGGCCAAACACCCAAGAACCCTTTAAACTTGATTACTTTACTCCAAAAGCCAGAGGAGTATATAGGGCTCTTTGTCAAACCTTTGGGGATGATGAAGAAAATGATATGCCCATCCATTTTATGTTCATGATGGTCCAGATCTTGCATCCTCATTTAGAAATAATTTTTTATTTTTCTACCTACATTGTAGACCTAATTCATGAGGGTTTGATAAGCATTGAGAACAAAAAAGTTTACAAACCTTTTGCATGGTACTCCATGCTGATGCACATTTTTTATGGAAAATTAGTTTGAGGAAGAGATGAACCTGATGAGAGTCAAGGATGATGAAGATATGCCTGTGCAATTATGGAATGCAGATATGTCATGGGATAAGAAACAATCAAGTTATATTACTTTTTATAAATGTTTTTCTACCAGACTTAGGGCATTACTGTTGTCTGATGATCCTAGAATTCATTTGTCACTATTAAAAATTTTGAGGCCAAAGGAATATAATAAATATCTTAATATGGTACATAATTGGGGTGACATTATTATTTACTCAGTATCAATAATGTTTAGATTTTATGGCTTTAGAGGAGTGACAAATATATTGCCTTACAGGGTGCCCCTCAAGATGGGATTAACAAAAATTATAAGGTAGATTGGAGGCCTACAAGAAGAACAAATAATAAGAAGAGTGAAAGGAACCATTTTCCCCACAATCACAGCTCCCCATCAATTCATCATCACAAAGGGGGGATGGAAACACTTGCAGACATATTTGGACCCTTATAATTTGACTACTGCAATGTCAAGATGTGCTGATCCAGAAGAGATGGGAAGCTCCCACTCCTAGAGATTTATTTCTCTCTACTAGACCTTCTCTTGGTCTTTCTTAGGGTTCCTATCACCACCCCAACTAGAGGATTCCTATATGATCCTCCAAATCACTAGGATCTCTCCAACAAGTTCAATTCTTCACTAGATCTTTCTCCATAACCCTAAACATTCATGGATTTCCTTGGTCATATACTCTCCCATCTATCTCATATTCTTGTGGATTGGAATCCTGACTTCTTTTAGGTATCCTTCAACTCCTCTAGATCCAATCTTGTAGATCTTTCACCCTAGTTCCAATTGGGTTCATTATTTCTAGTGTTCTAGGCCTTTTAGCCTTTTTAGGCCTATTAGCCCTCGTAAACACTAAAAAAGTGGATTTCCTCTAAAAATCCCTTAACACCCTTGGAATATAAATAGATATTCCTTGTGGGTTTTTTCTATGCTTAAATATTTTATAGGTCTTAGTTTCTCACCTTGTCCGTACAATTATCTTTCACCAAACCCCTAAAATTGAGGGTTTTTAGGGCATGAACACTGGTTTGGTTTCTTGGATTTCTTTAGCTTCTATAACAACCTCCTCTAAAATTCTCCTTGCATCAACATATCTCTATTACATGCCCCTACACTCCTCTACCAATTATTAGCACACACCAATCACCAAGCAATCATTATTACCTTTGTTCTATTCAGTCCCCCTAGCCAGATAACCAGTACTTGCCTAGGGCCTAAAATTTTTCATGCCTTCCCTACACACACACACTTCACACACCATATGTAAATTTTATATACAAGGATTTACCTAATTCCAAGTGGTCATAAGACTTTGGACCATGGGAATTCCAAGAAAAGCCATTATCTACATGACTGGTCCAAAACTGGACAGTGAACCAGTAAAACCCAAAGAATTTACAAAATTCTAACTAGTATGAAAAAATGATCAAATAAATGCCACAGAGACTAGGAAAATAACACACTAAACACTCTCTATGCATTAATTCAATCCATTCAGTCCATAAAAGTATTGGATGATGGCTCTGTCTGCAAAATACAATGTCAACTCTTCTTTCTCAATACTCAGTCCGTACAAAATGACTTCTAACTATCACTTTAGGGTTTGTTCCACCTTGTATACCATATTCCCACATGTTTGGACCCTCATGTTGAGATTTGGACATAATTAAAGCCAATTCGTACAATCTAGGAAATGTTGTCATGACAACTTTTACATCTTTTTTCAAAATGACATTTTATCAACTCCAATGGCCCAACTTGGTTTCAAAACTTACCAAATGACCCTAAAACACTTAAAAACATTAAAAACTTTAATTTCATTCCATTTTTGAGTTTTTGTCAACCCTTTGACCTTTTGGTTGACTTCTAAGGATATAGACCCCTAGATGCGACTTGACTCAACAACTATCAAACCCTAATCACTATTAACCCTAGTCACATTCTAGACACACTTGGGACTTTATAACATAGTCTTTATTAACTTATGGTTGGCCAAACCAACCTACAAGCCAAAATCTCAAAAATATCTTTTAAAGACCTTAGGGTGCTCCTGCACGAAGAAGCATTCATCAAGGATATGTTCAAGAAGAAGACAAGATACTTACTGTTGGACCATTAGTTCAACTTTCCTAAAGATGTGATTAGAAATGAATTTGATCTAATAGAGAAAGAGATCAGAAAGGAAAAATGGGTAGCATACAAGAGAATCCTTGATTTTGTGCAACATTTTAATAAGTTGTATGACCGTTTGAAGGATTTTCAGCCATGGGCTAAAAAGATTGAGTCCTTAATGGTGATGTTTGAAGACATCATGCAAGCATTAAACCATAAAAAGGAAATAATTTTACAAATAGAGCCAGAGAGGGCCAAAGCAATTTTGAGTAGGATAATTCCTACTAGAAATGTCCCACCAGGGAAGTATGTGGTATAATAAAGGAGAGGATATATCACAGTCCTTCCAAGAGTTAAAAAGACCCTTGATCCAAAAGGTAAAAGGCCATTAGACTCTAGTACTCAATCATTGCCATCCCCAAAAAGGAAAAGGGTAGAAGGAGAGTCCAAACAACAACAACATGAAAAAATCTGATCTCCTTGCCAATCTCCTATACATATAGATGAGTCGGCTACAGAAAAACAAATGTTACAAATGGGAAATGTTGGGAAGATATATGTCATAGCCCAAGAGCTAAAACAAGGGATGCCTAAAGCTCCAAAACATGTTGAACTGGATCTAACAGTTGGAGAATATGCTGGGAAAGAATCACACCCATTGACACAACTTGCTAGTGACATGTTTCTCTCTGATGATAATTTTGTTAAAGCTAGAGCATTTTTGCAATTCTTATGGAGAATTCATATCCACAAATTCAAAGATAAATGCCAACAAAAGCAAGAGGAACAACCTGCAAGGAGAAAAGAAGTAATTGAAAATGAGATAAAACAGTAAATAATATCCAATTTTGAGAAGATAACTCCTGAAGAAGGAAGAGAGTTGATCAAGAAAGAAGGGGTGTTAATACTTCCAGATTGGGACATAGAAGATGCTATTGTTTTTGATGCTGTGAGAAAGGAAACCAAGACTGTCCATTTTACTAAGGCATAAGCACAACAAGCATTAAAGGGAGTGAAATTTAGTGAAGATCATCCATCCCTAGTAATGTGGTCAATAAAGAAGAAAGAAAATAGAAGAACTAATGGAGATGATCATGCGGAGCATGTAGGTAGCCTGCTAGTAAAAAGAGTTGCAGACACTTCAGGGATAGAAGTAGATGGCCTCACATCAGAATTAGAAAAATTCAGCATGAAAGTGGCTGAAAAGCAAGAAGAAGAAGAGATAAAAAGCCTAAGAAAAAAATTCAAGACAGTTATGAAGGCTTATAATGATGAAAGAATAAAATCTATTGAAAAGGATAAGAGGATTGATATCCTATAAGGAAAACAAGTAGCCCAATATTCTCCTCAGAGAATGATAACATAGTATCCATATCATCCTACCACATCTAGTCCAATTGTGACTTATCCTCCTTCTCCCATGCCATCAAGTCCTACTACACAGGTAGACTTGGAATTAGAAAATAATAGATTAATTGCTGAGAGGACTAAGTTAGAACAATCAAGGAAAAAATGGGATGAAGACTGTGCAACATTTAAAGAAGAAAAGTCATGGATACAACTAAGGTATGTCAATAAAATACATGCCACTCTCATGCAATGTACTCAGGATTTAAGTCTTGCTGCCATTTACTTGCAAGGAAAGATAATTAGTAGCGTAATAGATGAGTTCAATATAGATAAGGATAAATGGGGCCAAATCGTGGATAGATGGAAGAGAAAGAGGGAAGAATTGAATTTTTTCTATTCTACATCCAAAGAAGAAAATAATGTTGACATCATACTAACCATCACTTATAAATGCTTTAAATCACTAATGGAATTAGACATAAAAAGGAGCATCATCTTGAGGAAGGTAGAGACTTTGAGGAAGGAGTATTCAAAGGATCATTCTGAGATGTTTCCTAATCTTTTCAAGAAAAGTGGTGAAATAAAGAATGAAGAATTATGGATGAGACATATGAATGAGGTGTTGGCAATAAGAACCAACAGTATTATTACTTTGGAAAGCACAGTTTTGTTTGCCCAAACTGTTGAGATCATTGGTAAGGCCCGATCATTTTTTGAATTCTAGAAAGAGGAATTTGAGAAGGCAAGTGTCAGTTGGAATGAGACCAACAACAAAAATAATGAAGTCATCAGTTTCTCTTGGCCAAGTGATGAGGTGTACATCTCCTGGAAGGACAAATACAATGTAGTTGATCAAGGAGAAGGTGGTAATGTGTAGAAGCGAACAAATGATAATGCTTCCTAAAATTTTGAATAAGACAAGCAAAGGTAAAATATTTTACATCAATAACATCAAGGAAAAAAAACTCCAGATGGCTACTTCCAAACAAGTTTAAAGCAAGTATAGTACCCATGTGGTTAGAAGAAAAAATACTTTGAATATCTTGTAACAAAAGTGGTTATCACTTCATTTTCTATTTTGTCTTTTTATTGAGTCTCTTGTTTTTTCCTCATTCCAATTGATACATAGCTTGTTTCAATCCTATTCTATAAAAGGATTCCCAAGATCATTGGAAGGGGATGGAAATTTTGTATTGTAAACTTTTGCAAGGTTTCAGTCGGGGAAATATAGCATAGTTTGTACTAGATAGGTGTGATAATTAGAAATAAAGTTGAAAGATCTCTTGCAATTTATTGAAGAGGTTATCTCTGAGTACATCTTGTATACTAGAATATGATTCTCTAAAATTAATAAAAATATTCAGATTCCAATCTCTCATGTGTCATGTTGTCTTGTGAGTTATGAATTTTCTGATTCATTAACATACATTTTATCTGTGTATGTAGTTATTTTAGATTTTTTATCAAGGATCATATTAAATGATGCTCTAACTAGTGCATAGATTCATCTGACCTATGCTAGGATTCTATGAGTAGTATGGGTTTACAATATTTATGTTTATGGCATAGAATCTTTGATGAATATTGATTTCAGTATATTTTATTTGAGTTAGAGTGTAGCCCAATGGATAAAGCACTGATCTAAAACTGATAAATTATTTATAATTGCATATATAGTTGTATATTGTTTGAGTTTTTATATAAACAAACATAAAATCCATTAAGTATATATTTGTATAAGTTTGTTGTAAATTCCTATCTCATGCTCCATTTCATGGTTGATGTTCAAAGGGTAATTAGCCAGTTATCTAGTATCTCCCAATTATGTTGAGTTATTGTGAGATTACTACTTGATGGATACCATTTAGAAATATCTAAAGTTATTATGGGTATCCCCCCTCGGTATAGCAGAACCTATTGCATGAGTGCTTGTTATTTGGTCCTTTTCTTACATGGAGTAATATTCGGAGTTGGCTTCTCTATAAAATTTGTCAGAAGAAGAAGAGGTTGTTGTGTTTTTGTTAAAACATAAAAAACCAACAACAAAATGGTGACTCTACTAGGGAATTATAAAGAATTAAATTGTAATAAGTGAAGTGAGGTTTTTCAAGTTGAGCTAGACTCTTGGCCTTCTTACTTATTTTTACTAGTTAAGTTTACCATTAAAGTACATAGTTATTTGGGCTATTCCTAAGGTGTTGTTTCATTATTGAAAATTATTTGGGATTTTCTTAGCCTCCTATTGTTATTTTGTTGATTTGTGAAATCTTGTTATAACACGAATATTATTACTCAAATCTAGTGTGTAATTTCCCAGCTAAGTTTTGGGTGGCGAGTCAAATCAATCTCTACATCAGTGTTGAGTTATAAATAATTTAATACACACTATCTAAATATAAGCTATAAATGTACTAGATCTAGGATGAAGAATAATCCTGAGGGTAATCTGGAAGTTGAGATTCGATCAACTTCCAGAGCTGGAACTTGGAGGTCGAAGAGGAACACCAGGGTGGAAATTCCATACTACCTAATTTGAATGAAGATGTACTAGAGATTCACTTGGGTATATATTTAGGATTGGGTGTGTATGGTTACTATTAATATCAGAGTGAGAGAGATGAAAATGGACCAAGATATGCCAAGAAGGTCATCCATAATGAGCTCCATGGACACGAATGAAGGGCAAGAAGCAAAAGTAGAGGCAATAAGAATAGGAAATCTCCTAGTGCTCCGAGCTCTCCCTCATCACATAGGCCACAAGCTCATACTCATAGATGAGAAATGTCCATTATGGAGGAAACTTTAGAATCTGAAATAACTCTACTAGATTTAGAGGAAATTTTTGAATAAATTGGTGAAATGGAAAGAAAGTTCTAAGAGAAGATTTCCCTAAGACAAAGAAGAGAAAGAGAGAAATAGGAGAGGATCAGACATTTTTAGATCAAATCCGAACAATTGAAAAGGCAACTTCAAGATTTACAAGAAATAAATGCTACTGTTATACCTGAAAAACTTGAATATGAACCTATTGTCTATCAACTGTATGATACACAGAATCCCAAGGACAAAGGTAAACAGAAAAATGAAAGAAATTGAAATAAATGGGCTAGTAAATAAAGAGAATGCAATGGATCCAATGAGTAAATTGGATACTAATTTGGAGAGATTCAAGAGAGAAAGGGAGACCATAGCCAAAGAATTAGAGAAGGGTGAATTGGAGGCCTGTGCTCTTGAGATGAAAAAGAAAATTGAATTTCTTAGGCAAACCTCTAGTCCTCCTCTTGTTATTAGTAATGCTAAATTGTCTCTAAATTCAAGAATAAATCTACCACCACCAACTGGTCTGGGTAATGCTTCTACATCAAATGTTGTATCATAAACTTCTCAAGGTACTGGTTCAACTCAAAAAACAAAAATATATATAGAAAGGTATAGGCAATTTATTTTCTTGGGTATTCCAGGTTATCCAAATGAAATTCCTAAAAAGATTAGGGATAAGCTTCCAAAATTTTCTGGTAACAATGTTATAACATGTGAAGAGAATTTAAAGAAATTTAATGGATATGATGGATGATTATGAGATTGGACATGATTATATAATGATGAAATTATTTGTTCAATAACTGACTAAGGATGCCAGGGACTGGTTTAGAGGGTTGCCCCATGATTGTATTGGATCTATGGATGAAATGAAATAATGTTTCAGACATCAATATGGGGATAAAACCAATGAAGGTTTCATGCTGAATGAGTTCAAGAATATAAAGAAAGAACTAAAATGAATAAGTGGTGGAGTTTAACATCAGATTCCAAAGGGCAATGAACAAACTTCTTCAAGTGATGAGATTGGATGACAAGGTATGTCTTGCCACTTATCTTAATGCTTTTGATGTAAAGATGGGTTACCTTTTAAGGGATAAGAGACCTAGAAATATTCAAGAAGTATATAAGGTAGTAGTAAATATTGAGAAAAATAGAAGATTTTTAGGAAAAGTGGGTAGGAGAGAAGATTGGAAACTAACCAGGAGCAACAAGAGAGAATTAGATAAACCTTTAAATACTAAACCAAAATAAGATGATAGTCTTATGTTGATACTAAGTGCCTTTAAGGATTTAAATCCTAGAGAAAGTAGTAACAATAGGATTTCACACAATGATAAGCCTTCCTATGGAATTTCAATAGATAGCCTAGGATGCAGAATCATCCTTACACTACTCGATAGAAGGATGGGAAACCCATGATCCCACAAAAGAAGGTTCCAAGTATTCAAAAAAAAGCAGCAGACGTGATGACTACTATAGCATCCTTGATTTGACTAAGTGGGAAATATTACACCAACATCTTCTAATGGTCACAAGTACATCATTACAGCAACGGAGTACTTTACCAAATGGGTGGAAGCAATTCCACTCACATACATTACTGGTAAGGAAATCTCCATGTTCATATTAAAAAACATCATCTATCGATATGGAATCCATCAGACCATACTTACAGATCATGGTACACCTTTTCCTAATCAATATGTTGAAGATATGTATGACAAGTTTTAGATAAATCAAGGTTTCTCTTCATTTTACTATCCTGGGGGAATGGTTAAGTTGAAGCCACTAACAAAACTATCGTGAAGTTCTTAAAGAAAATGGTCAATAAATCTAGCGAGACTAGCATTTGTAGCTCAGTCCCATATTGTGGGCATATAGAACTAGTGTGAGAATACCTATAGGAGAAACTCCATTGTCCCTGATATATGGATTAGATTCGGTCCTACCCCTTGAAGTTGAAATCCCCTCCCTTAGAATCTCACTAAATAAAATCATATCAGATGAAGACCACAGAGTAGCAAGACTCAATGAGCTGGAATTGTTAGATGAGCGAAGATAGAATGCACTCAATCACTTAAAAGGATATCACAATCACCTTAGAAGAAACTATCACAAGAAATTTAGGCCACAAACCTTTGAGGTAGGAGATCTCGTACTCATGGAGAATCAAAAGAACAAACAGAAAGGGTTAAAAGAGGAAAATTTGAGCCTAATTGGCTAGGACCCTACATCATCATAACACCATGCAAAAATGTGGCATATCAATTGGAAACTCAAGAAGGAGATCAAATCCTTGGTCATACCAGTAGTATGCACCTTAAAAGGTTCTTCACCTAAGGTCTCAAGGTCAAGGGAACATACCTATAATCTAGAAAATACAAAAAAATTATAAAAAAATATAAAAGGTTGCCTTGGTGAAAACTTGGAAAATAGGCGCCTTGGCAACAATAAAAAACTCAAAAAAAAGAAAAGTAAAGAGAAACACAATCGTTCTCTCAGTCAAAACCTGGAAAATAGGCACTATTAGGCAGGTACCTTGGTGAAAACCTGGTAAACATACACCAAGTGTTAAAATCCCACTTTGCCATCAATGAACTCCAAAAGGTTAAATCTTGTGCTCCCTGCATGCAAGATTGGGTACCCAAGCTTATTTTCAGAAGCGCAATCCCCTTTGAGAATCACGCTTATGCATGGTTTGTATTGGTTCACCAAACTAGGGGGAAAATCTAAAAGTCCTAAAAAAATCTAAAAATCTTAAAAAGTCATAAAAAATTCCTAAAAAGAGAAGAATGTCCTAAAGAAATCAATCATCAAAAAAACAAATATTACAAAATCTTAGAAATAAATCATCTTTGTTATCAACAAGAGAATGGCGATCAAACAATCAATCAAATAACAAAACTATGAGCTTCAAAAATCAGCAATGGACTCATGTGACTCAACTTTATCAAAAAATCTAATCTATCATGAAATCAAATGATTTAATCAATTAACCAATCAAACTATCAATTGTCTTACAAAATGATAGATATACTCAAAACCAGACAGATTAGCCTTATATGAGTCATCCATTACTGAAACCAGACATAATCAAGAAAATCAAGGAACAGTAAATAGTTGACTAGGTCAGTCATGTCATTCAGTTGTCAATTTATCTTTCACAATTATGTTCTTACACTACTCAAGGATACCACTGAGTGATGAGAGTAGCTAAGATGGATCATGATCTTTTTTTCTTTGATTGTTGTTTATGGACTATTTCAATTCAACTATGGGGTAATGATGATTCAGGATAAATGTGGTAGGAGCTGTCACATATCAAGAAGCCACGCAGTTCCATGATCTGAGCTAACCCCTCGAAAATAATTGAACAATCCTTATCTTTTATCTTCTTGTTATTATAAATAAATCATAGTTTTATCCAAATGGTCAATATCTAGGTGCATTTGGTTTTCTCTTTGGTAATTTACTTATTCTTATTAGAAATCATAGCAGTGTCCAGATTGTCCACATCTAGGTACATTTGGTTCTCCGTTTCAAATAGAGACCGTAGCGGTATCTAGATGGTCAGTATCTGGGTGCATTTGGTTCACTTTATTTTTTAGTTTCTCTACTTCTGGTTATTAGAGATCATAGTGGTATCCAAATTGTCAATATCTTGGTGCATTTGAGTCTCTTCCTTTTCATATTAAGGTGCAATGATGAATAAAATTGGGAAACACAATAGTGACTTGGTTTCTGTTACCCAAATTTCCCATCCTATCCAAATTTGGCTACAAGTGGAATAAATGAGGCTCCCACAAGGGTAGAACCCATATTGTAAGGTTTCTACATCTCGTTCTAATTTTTCTCCATCGTTCTCTGCATGTTTCTAGGTTGGAAAAGCCCTAGTTTCATTTTTATAAAAAAAACCCTATTTCTTTGGTGGCCCGTTCTAATTCTTTGTTACTTTTCCATGCCACTTAGTTTCCTATTCTTCACGTGTTCTAAGTTGTCTGTCAACGGGGTCAAGTTATTTTTCCTAAGCAGGTTGCCTTTTCCTAAGGTTTATTTCTTAAGTCCCATGACACTTTATCTACCCTTACGGCAGTAGATTCCTTTTCAATTGGACAGTCATCGCAAAGCCTTAATCACCAAGATCAAACTAAAGATTCTTCAAGGCATTACACCTTCGTGCTACATGGATAGTAGGGTCACCTTTCTGTGAGGTCTCTGGATAGTTAAATTGTGATCATGTTCTTTTTAATCAAATGGTCTATGCATTGCCTCAAAGAAGAGATGATAGCTAGTTAGTCATTGAGGCATTGTGTTGTGTCGATGCATGGTGGGTTGTCAAAACCTGGGCTATCTACAGCGTATTAATCTCCATGAAAGTTCCTTTTGATCATGTGGTGGGGGTTATTCCTTAAGACCAAGATGCACAACGGATAGTATTTGATCCATTGCACCATCATGCCATGTGTCTATGGTGGGGTCAGGCTTAAAGACAAGGTAAAGGTAAAGATAAAGCAAGTTCTATTTGATTCTATGGATGACGCTTTTCCTTAGGGTAAAGATGATTGATATCTAATGTTTGAGGTATTGCACCAAGGTGACATCTAGAACTACTGACATCATGGGTCCTAGGTTTAAAAGTGGTAAAGACACCATAATTTTGTAAAGATTTGATGACAAGTGTGAAGGCTTAAAGACAAAGATGAAGGTTTTTAACCATTGAGCCATTGCGACAGCTTGACTCGTGTCCAAGTTAGAGTTGAATTCAGTGCCAAAGGTAAGATAAAGATAAAGAAAGTTTATAAATATCTAACAATGGGTACTATGACTCAAATTCCATGATGAAGATAGTTAATGTTCAAGGCATCACACCTGTGTGCAAGGTGGAAGATCTGATCTTGTCCTCACGGGTAATTTAAAGGAGATCAATGGTTCTGTTTTAAAGTCAATGAAGCTTAAAACCTAAGCCATCAATATGATATTCCACCCTACTTATGACCATTATAAACTAATTTTTAAATATTCAAATATTTTCTCAGCATTTCATAGTGGTGGCGACGTATTCCAAATTGCAAAGAAGGTAGATGGATCGAGTTGATCTTTCTACTTGAATTTATGGCGATGGGAGATATCTTCTAGGCTATCTAATTTTTTTCTGAGATATTTCCCAAGTGCATTAATGGATAGAATTGACCTTTTAGGGTTTTTGTATTGTTTAATGGATATCTAACCCTAATTTGTCCAATCTGATCAGATGGATTGACTCCCAAGCCTGTGTGCTAGGGGAGGTTGTATATAAGTGTTTTAGAATCTTTTGTAGCTAGTTTTTTTTGAGATTATGAAAAAATTTCTGTGGCATTCTCACTACCCCCAATTTTTCATGTGTTTGCAATTTCTCATTGAGATTCAGATTATGCAAAGACTCTTTGTGACATTTTCTTTGTCCCTAGGTTTTCTTGTCTGTATTTCTCTTAGTGAAGCATAATATAGTGGCTAATATTAGAGAAATCTTGGAGTTCTTAAGTGATGAACCATAACTAATTGAATGTTTGAAGATGTTAAGTTAATCACCAAAATGCCATAAGATAATGCAAGACATTAAATCAGTTAATAGATTGTATTTTCATTGATGTAAACTTGATATAATATGATTGGTTATATATAAAGTTTCAAAGACTTAAGAGAATCAGAGAGATACAGATTATGCTTTTAGTAATGAATAAAATATTAGCATTTACTAAGTGACTACAAACACCGACGAGCAATGCGCCTTGGAAAATATAGAAACCCAAAAGTAAAGTCACAGTGATGCCTGAGCAAGAAAACTGACAAGCATTACCGATGAGCAGAATCACAAGAATTACCAAAGAGAAGAACTTCACAGTGATGCCAACGGATAGAGGTGCCCGAGGAGAACTAAATTATTGACCAAAGCTATCAAAGAGTTAAAACACCAAAAGGAACTAAAGTTTAGAAATGAAAAAATACTTAGCTGGAAAGAGATAAAGATAAAGCTAATTGGTTGTTAACATTGTTTTCATCGACAAGTTAGGAGCCAAAGATAAGTGAAATCTTTAAAGTTGTTTTGTTCCAGTTGTCAAGGAGATAGCTACAAGATAAAACTAAAGCAAATTTTTAAAGCAAGATTGGCTAAGATTGTGGATCACACCAAGAACAATAAATTCAAGAACTGAGAAATGGTGATATCATGTATATAAAGAGACAATCTAATTCATTATGAATAAGGGGAGTGAATAGAGAAGAAGGATGCTGAAAAGAAACTAATGAAGAAAAACATCATACAGTCCATATCAATCAAGCTGAGGAAAGAGCTAAATATTTATGCGGACACCAAGAAATAGAGAAGCACAACATCACCAAGCATAAAGAAGTGGAGGAAAGGTATTGAAAAGATACATTGATAAAAAAGGTATAATGAGCTTACAATAGATCTAAAAATCTGCAAGTCTAAGTTGAATGTGTGAATAGATCATTTACTGTTTCATTTTAACCATTGGATCAAAAAGTATCTTAACTGAGTAGGACTTAACAATCCTTTCTATATTGAGATACATCCCAAGGAGTATCAAAAATTTTGATCATGAAGATAGCATGAGATGCCAGATACCATTTGAGAAACCAAGGTTTTGACATAGAAGGTAGCATAGAGATGCCCGATATCAATTAAGAAATTATTCTATTTAAATCATCTAACAAGGTCACACCTAACATTGTGTTTGTAAATTTTAATAGGGTTGGATCTTCACTGAGATCACTTCAGAAGAGTGAAAATTTTGGGTTATCGGTCCCAAGTGGTTTTTTCCTTAACAAGGTTTCCACATTAAAAATCCATGTTTCAATGTGTTTATGAGTCATTACTTTAGTGTTTTGCATTACACATAACTAAATCTAGATTGATCGGTATACACTAAGCAATTTACTATTTTTTGGTAAATGAAATACTATTAATCAGTAAACAATAAGAATAAGGTTTAACAGTAAACTCTGAGTAGTAGTTATTTGTTAAGATTATTTGAAGGCATTCATCTTGCAGGACTGAAGGTAACTAGAGGATTAATATTGTGGTACTAGGTTTTTGGGTTGATTTATTGGAATTTTTTTCAGGCCACTGATACACCCCCCCCTCTTAGTTATTCTAACAATTGATATCAGAGCTTGTGTGCTTAGAAAGGGAGTTTAACAACTCAAGAAAAAGATCACAAGATGAACAAACGAGATGTGCCCAAGTTGAACAAAGACAACTTTACATCATGGAAAAGCAGAATAAGACTCCACCTATCAGGTATTGGAAATGATATTGTTCAATACTTAGATACTAAATATGTGTTTCCTATAGTACCTCACACACTTGAGAAATTAAGAGAAAAGCATGAGCATAATTGCATGATGATAGAGCTTGCTTCCTCACTCTCCAATGTTGAGTTTGAAGATGTCAAAACATGCATCTCTACAAAGCAAATGTGGGATAAATTGAAGATGGTACATGGAGAAGATTCTAATGTACTAAGAGCTAAGGAGAAAAGCCTAAGAGGGAGGTTTGATGACCTAAGGATGAAAGAAGGAGTTAGAGGTGTACTTGAAGAAGAGACAGTGGTAAGTAAAATCCTAAGAACCTTACTTCCTGTATATGCATTAGAGTATCTGCTATACAAGAAATGAGAGAAGTTGCAAAAAATACTATTACTCTAGATAGACTGATTGGTAGACTAATTTCATTTGAGATGAATAACTTTGATAATAGTGTCTTACCATCTATAGAGTCTGCATTCAAATCTTCTTTGAAAATAAGTAAATCAAGTCATAAACACACTATGAGGAATGATAGTGAAAGTGATAGTGATGGCCAAGGACTTGATGAGATTGAAGCACTAATGGCAAGAAGATTGCAAAGAGGAAAAGGTAGATACAAAGGTAAATTACCACTTGTATGTTCTAATTGTAAAGAGGTTGGACAATTTGTTGCAAGATGTCCTAACAGAAGAAAATATGACAGAAGTAATGACAAATCACATGAAAAGAAATTTGATAGAGGTGATAATAGAGATTACCAAAGAAACTGACAATCTGACAGAAGAGATACCTAAGACTACAAGGAAAAAGGAAAGAAAGCTTGGTACCTAGCTGAGAACAGAGCTAGAGACACTGACACCGAATCTGATAAATAAATTGAGATGGTATTTGTATCCATGAAGGATGATTCAGACAAAGAACAAGAAAGGTATGTGGCTGCACTCACCACATGACCGGTGATAAAAAAAAATTTGAAACTTTTGAGTACTATAATGGTGGATCAGTAAGAATGGGTAATGACACACCTTGTCCAATTGAAGGTAAAGGAACCATAATGTTGAATAACCTGATCAAATGTGAAAATTTATAATGGGTAAAAGGACTTAATTATAATCTATTGAGTGTTTCATAGCTGAATAACATAGGTCACCAAGTAGCATTTGAAAATAAGAAGGCAAAGATCTTCAATGAATCAAGAGGTTGATTAGAACTGGTGAATAGACAAAAGGTAACCTTTTCTATCTTGATGATATAAACACCACTTGTTTAATGGCTAGAAATGAAGACATATGGTTGTGGCATAAAATATTATGTCATGTGAATTTTGACAACATGATAAAGATAAGCAATAAAAGAAAAGTAAGAGGCTTACCGAGCATGTCAAAGCCCAAACATATCATGTGCAAGAATTGTCAAAAAGGTAAGATGAAAAAGTATAGTTTCAAGAGTAAAGCCCATACATCCAATGCAATTCTATAATTAGTCCATACTGATTTATGTGGACCCATGAGGACAAAGAGTTACTATGGAGATATGTATTTCATTCTCTTTGTAAATGATTATTCTAGAATGGTGACATTTATGATCTTAAAAGATAAATTAGAAGCATTCAACATGTTTAAATGGTATAAGGATATGGTAGAAAAAAAAAGTTGTAAGGAATTGAAATGCTTAAGATAAGATAAAGGAGTGGAATTTATTTCAGATGAATTCACCAACTATTGCAATGAGCATGGAATTAAAAGACAGGTTTCTACACCAAGAACATCACAACAAAATGTAATTGCTAAAAGGAGAAACAAATCAATTGTTGACTACGCAAGAACACTGATGATAGAGAAAAGAATCACTCAAAATTTCTAGAGGGAATATATCAGTACTATTGTCTACACATTGAATAGAGTACAATTGAAGAAGGACACAAAGAAGACACCCTATGAGCTATGGTATGATTACACACCCAATGTAAGTTACTTCAAAATTTTTGGTAGTCAATGTTATATTTTGAAGGATGATAGAAATGGAAAGCTTGACTCCAAAAGTGAAGAAGGTATCTTTCTAGGGTATTCCACCAAGAGAAATGCTTATAAGTGTCTTAACAAGTCCTCTAACAAGATCATTGAAAGTGCAAATGAAAGAATAGATGAATTTGTAGAGAAAAATGATAAGGAAAGCAGAAAAGAACTAGAATACTACAACATATTTGTTTACACTAAAGAACCTAACACTCTTCCTAAGAAACAGTGTATCGCTCCTGAGAAATAGAATATTGCACCCGAGCATCAAGCTGAAATTATCGAAAAGCAAGAAAATCCTCAAGATGATGTTCTAATCGATGGAGATCAGAATGAAGTTCAAGATGATGATCAGAATGATGAACATAGAGATGAACCAAAACTTGCCAAGTATGTCAGAAGACATCATCCACAAAATCATATCATAGGAGACAAGAAGGCTGGAATGAGAACTATAAGTCACTAAACACTAGATGTTTAATTTGTGATTTTGAGCCTAAATCTATTAATACTACACTAGAAAATGAAGAATGGATCAGTTCTATGAATGAGGAAATAGAATAGATTGAGAAGAACAAGACATGGATAGTAGTATCGAGACTAGATGACAAGAATTTCATCGGTACCAAATGGATATTCAGAAACAAGCTGGATGAGAATGGATAAGTCACAAGAAAAAAAGCAAGGTTAGTATGCAAGTCATATGCACAAGAAGAAGGTATTGATTATGGAGAAACCTTTGAACCCAATGCTAGACTAGAAGGAGTAATAATCTTACTTTCTTATGCTGCATTCAAAGGATTCAAGATGTACAAGATGGATGTCAAATCTGCATTCCTAGATGGAATACTGGAAGAAGAGGTATACATTGAACAACCAGAAGGGTTTGTTGATCCAGACAAGTGAAACATGGTATGTAGACTACATAAAGCCTTGTATGGATTGAAACAAGCACCTAGAGCTTGGTATGAAAGACTTCACTCCTATCTCATAAGCATTGAATTTTTAAGAACAAGTGAAAATAGCAATTTGTACTTAAAAGAAGATACCGATGGTAATATTCTGATTACTGAAATATTTTTTGATGATATCATATTTGGGGGAAATGAAATGTTATGCAAATCCTTTGTTAATGAAATGAGAAAAGAGTTTAAAATGTCTATGTTTGGGGAGATCAAATTATTTCTTGGTCTACAGACTCTTCAATGAGATGCAGGCATATATATCACTCAGTCCAAATACATCAAGGAAGTGTTGAAGATATTCAAGATGGAAGATTCCAAGCTAGTTGGAACACCTATGGAAACTGAATGTAAGCTGACAAAAGAAGAAAAATAAAATGAGGTAAATCAAACCTTGTATAGATGAATGATTGGAAAACTAATGTATGTTGTTCATACCAGACTAGATATAGCACATACAGTTGGAATAGTTGCAAGATTCTCTGCTAATCCCAAAGAATCACATATGACTACTGTCAAAAGAATTCTGAGATATCTAAAGGACACTGAGGACTATGGCTTATGGTATAAAAGAGAAGGAAAATTTGATCTTCAAGTCAATACAGATGATGATTGGGCTAGAAACATAGATGATCGAAAGAGCAAAACTAGAGGAGCATTCTTCATGGGTGGCAGACTTGTCACATGGATCAACAAGAAGCAAGGATGCATCTCATAGTCTATTGTAGAAGAAAAATATGTGGTGTTTGCTGCTAACTGCTCAAATATTGCATGGATCAAACAGTTACTGGAAGGTATGAATATGAAGATTCTTGAACTAGTGATTATCTATTGTGATAATACTAGTGTAACAAACATATCAAAGAATCCAGTCATGCATGCTAAGACTAAGCATATAGAAATCAAGTATCATTAATTAAGAGAAAAAAGTGCAAGAAAAAGAAGTGATACTAGAATATGTTCAATCCAAGGGAAATTAGCTGACATATTTACCAAGCCATTACTGAAAGATACATTTGAATACCTGAGATAGAGACTAGGGGTCCAACCATTGTCTATCGGTCAGTAAGCTGACTAGGAGATTGCATCAGCATATACACATACTCAAAATATCATTCATGTTGATGTAAGAAAGGAAATGGACTACAAAGATACATCTATACACAACAAGGTACATACCTACACCGAACACCAGAGTCACTATATTGTTGATGGATAGGGAAATTCAAGGAGTATATTATAAAAAAGGTGAAAGGATATAACTTTGGCATAATCAAAGTCTATTTAGGCATTGTTGTCAAAGGGAGAGATTATCTCATTATCAGGGAGAGATATTTGAAGGGAGAGATTATATAATTATCCAAAGGGAGAGAATATCTAGAATATCCAATGGCAGAGATTACATATGAAATATCTATCAAATGGAGAGAAGTAACATGAGGGAGAGAATACATAATAAAGGAGAGATTGTTGTCAAAAGAAAAAGCGATGATCAAGGAGAGGAACAGTCAAGGGAGAGCACATATCAGAAATGGAATCAGAAGGTGATATATCTATCCAGTAAAGGGATTAAACAGTGAAGAACACACTCTGCAAGAAAACAAATCTAAGCTATATGAGCTTACTAAGAGCCAGATATTTTTACTGGTTATAGAACAAAAGATATGGGAGAGATTGATGAAATACAATTGATATATTTCATATTATATTAGAAATAATATAGTGTGATAATGTAGTGTGTTTCCATCAATGCCAAAGGGAGAGATTGATGAACCATAAATAATTGAATGTATGAAGATGTTAATTTGATAACCAAAATGTAGAAAGATAATGAAAGACATTAAATCAGTTAATGGATTGTATTTGATCAGGATGGAATTAGGAAATATTGAAATTTAATTTTCCCAGTATTTTAGATGTCTCAGTAATCTTCATTTTTGAAGGTATTCAGGGTATTCCTGGCCCTATCTTCCTCAAAGAAGGGTAACCGCAAGTTTCACTTCCTAATTTTGGGTCTATAGTTTTGGATTATCTTTACAATGAAGTAAATAGTTTGCAAATCGGACCTAGGACTAGAAAGTTATGCCTTCTCCAAGTAGGCCTAAATTTTAATATAGTTTTTTAAATTTTTTGGTAGTTTTAATAAGTTTATTTGTAATAAACATTATGAGGACTCTTCATTTCATTTCAGAGATATTATAGTGACTCTTGGGATCCTTCATGTTTGTATAAACTCCAATTTTGAATAGAATGGATCACTTTTTGGCTTGCAATTCTGTTGTTCATCTTTATTGTTTCTTTTATTGAATTCAACAATACCGTAGGTTTCACACCATGTATTGTAATCTGATTTCTTAATTTAGATCAGTGGTATTAAAGTGGGAATGCTCTTTTATGCCAATTTACACAAGGTCCTCCTACCAGAGATTGGGATTGGATACACAAGATTTGTCAGAATATCCACCTTTGAGGCGCACACAATCGAAGATGTCGGATGATAAAATTAAGCAGTTGGTGGAAGAGGCTTTAAATAAGTAATGAGAGGAGATGATGAGTCAATTTTCACTCCTTCTATAGAGTCAATAACCCTTTGAATCAAGAACAAAATTTCATGGAAATACCCCTTTCAAAGTGCAGGTAAATTTCAACATCCCAAATTTTGAAGGAAAAATTGATGCTAAAGCTGTTGATAACTAGTTATCAAAATTGGATAGGTACTTTTCTGTAAACAATTTCTCAAATAAAGAAAAAATAACATTTTCTCTCCTCAAAGCTGAGACCCATGTGAAATTATCCTGGGAAGCCAAATTAGCAAATAAAGAATGGGAATTATCTGATGGAAATGGCTTGGAAATATCTTTTGATAAGAATCCCACATGGGGAGAATTTGTGGAATACATAAAAGAAGCATACCTTCTTGAGGATGTCTATGAACATAAATACATAGAATGGAGGTTGCTTCAATAGAAGAGGGATCATTCTATGCAAGATTACACCAACACATTCCATTCACTTTTAGCAAAACTTGGTATTCAGGATTCAGAGAAACATCAAATTCTAAAATATCATAGTGGAATTCATAGGTATATTCAAATAGAGATGTAATTTTTGAATATTGAGACATTGGAAACTACCTATAAATATGCTACCAAAATTGAAGATAAATCCAAGAAGAAAGGGAAGAGGGACTACTTTGCAAATAATAAGCCAATGGTTGAAGGTGACAATAAATATGTAGGAAAATAGGTGACCAAGGAACCCACTCAAACTCACCTAAGAATACATGGTGGGCTACAAAAAAGACACAGACAAATACAAGGATGTGGTGTGAGATGCATAAGTCCCCAACCCATAATACAAAGGATTGTTGAAGTATTAAAAATATCATGACAGAAATATGAGGAGAGGAAGTTGAATCTGAATCATCACCAATAGATACATCTAAGCAAAAGGAGAATGATTCTGTCATAGAAGCAGACCCATATGCCATAGTTGCAACTGCTAAAGTAATGCATCATGAAGATGAAGAGAGACTTTTTCATTCACAAATGTGGGTTGATGGAAATCCTTTACATTTTATTGTTGACAGTGGGAGCCAAAAGAATTTGATATCTAGGGAGACAGTCAAAATATTGAATTTGAAAGTGACAAGACACCCACAACCATACTCTATGGGATAGGTAAATGAGGGATAGGATATTCAAATAAATCAACAATGTCGCCTGCCATATTCAATCAAGCCTTTCAAGGATGAAGTGATATGTGATGTAGCACCATTGGATGTATGTGATGTCTTGTTGGGGCAATCCTACATGTATCAGAGGCATGGAGTGTATGAATCCAAGCCACGTAGTGTTACAATCAAGCTTGGTGGGAAGAGGTATTGAATACTAGAGGTATGTCCAACATAAACTACTTCTTTGATTAGTGCTAAACAATGTAAATGTTTGATTGCTCAAACTGGAGCTTTTGTTCTACTCATGGTTCACCCTAAACAAACAAAGTTAGTTGTTCTTAATATACATGCTAAGGTAGCCATAACAACAAATCAACAAAATTATATGGATAAAATTTTGAAATAATACCATAGTGTATTTAAATCACCAGTGGGAGTTCCAACACACTATCAAGTCAAGCACTCTATTGATTTAATCCTAGGCATGTCACCACCACATGAGCTAATATATAGAAGGTCAGTTTTAGAAAATGATGAAATCAAGAGACAAATTCAAGAGTTGACTCAGAAAGGACATATCTTTCCAAGTGCTTCACCCTATGGCAGTCCAATTGTCCTCATTAAAAAGAAAGATGGGACATGGAGACTTTTTATTAATTATAGGGCATTGAACAAAATCATTGTGAAAAATAGATATCCAATCCCTCGAATTGATGATTTGTTGGACCAACTTAGGGGGGGATAAGTTCTTTACAAAAATTGACTTGAAATCTGGATATCACCAAGTACTAATTGATCCAGCAGATGTGTGGAAGCCTGCATTTAAATCTAAGGAAGGTTTAGTTGAATGGTTGGTTATGCCTTTTGGCCTAACAAATTCCCCAGCAACATTTATGAGATTGATGAATGATGTTCTTAGACCATTCATTGATTTTTTTTGGTTGTTTATTTGGATGACATACTCATTTTTAGCAATACTTGGTCTAAGCATTTGCAACATGTTGAACACGTGTTTTCAACTTTGCAACAACACAAAATTTATGCCAATATTGAGAAGTACTCTTTTGGTATGTAGAGTATTCAATACTTTGGGTATATCATTGATACTGAGGGTGTTCATGTTGACCTAGTAAAGATTCAAATAATCAAAGATTGGCCATCTCCTAAAACTTTGACAAAGCTCTGCAGCTTCTTGGACTTAGCCAACTTCTATTACAGATTTGTTTTTGGTTTCTCACATATATCATGGCCTATCAATCAATCACTAAGGGGTGGAGCACATGAAAAATTTCAATGGACAGAGGCAAAGCAAAAATCATTTGAAGAGTTAAAGAAAAGATTATGTTCAACACCAGTACTGGTCCTCCCAGATCTGCAACAATCATTTTAGATAGAAACTTATGCATCTCATTATGCTCTTGGCGCAGTACTCACACAACATGGGCATCCTGTTGCCTATCATAGTGAATTTTTTTTGGATACAGTACATAGGTACCCCACCTATGACAAGGATTTGTATGCTATTGTTCAAGCCTACAAACAATGGAAACATTATATATTGGGAAAGGAGACTATTATACATACAGACCATAAACCCCTTCAATTCTTACAAACAAAAGGGAAGTTGCAAAATGATAGACATCAAAGGTGGTCAGCTTATCTACAACAATTTCACCTCAAAATTTGTCATAAAAAAGGAAGCAGTAACAAAGTGGCAGACTATTTGAGTAGGCCTCTAATTATAGGTTTGACAGTGGTGTTGGATTCATGTGGTCATCAATCATCCACATGGGAACAACTATATGGTATTGACCCTAATTTTGCTAACATATATGGTAATTTGGTAGAAGAAAAGTGTGTCTCTGATTTTCACTTGCAGGATGGGTTGCTTTGCCATGTTGGTCATATATGTGTACCCATTGAGGTATGGAAGCAAATTATATGGGAAGCTCACTATAGCCATGTTGTGGGACATTTTGGTATTGGTAAGACTACTGTTATCCTTCAAAAGTATTTCTATTGGCCAAAAATGAAGCAGGATATAATTTCATATATAGAAGATTGTGCAGACTGTGCAAATGCAAAGCCAGCAAACCATAAGTTGGGTCTATACTTACCATTATTTCTGATAGGGATAGTAGGTTCATTAGCAAATTTTGGTCAGCACTATAGGCTAAAATGGACACAAAGTTGACAAAGTCCACAACATTCCTTCCCCAAACAGATGGGTAGACAAAAGCTTTGAATCGAATGATCATTCATATCTTATGGATGTATCATTCAAAACATCCTCACACATGGGATGAAAGCTTACCCTATGTGAAACATAGCTACAACCATGCACTCCATAGTACTATAGGACATAGTCTATTTGAGGTTTGTCTTGGGTATTAGCCATTAGCACCTATAGATGTAGCACTGCCATTTTTGCAACCTAACAGTCTATTGAATGCTGAAAAGGAGGTAGATAAAGTAGAAAAATTCATTGATAACATTAGACACCTACAACAGCAAGTTCATGAGATTTTGGAGAAGAGTAATCAGAAGTATTAAAAAAGGCATGATAAACATAGAACTCCTCATCACTTTTATATTGGTGAAAAGGTATGGTTACATCTTTAGAAAGAGCGCCTTCGCGGACCAAACATGAAGCTTCATCCTCTTCATTATGGCCTATATACTATTATGAAGAAAGTTGGTGAGAATGCTTTTGAACTTAATTTTCCATCCTTCTTAGGCCTGCATCTGGTTTTCAATGTGGAATTGTTGAGACCCTATTTTCCTCCTTTGTTGGACATTTCCCAAGCTACTAAGCACATTCAAGCTGTAGAATTATCTACTATTGTTCCAGTCTAGTGTGACCATGTTATTGAAGTCATTTCAAAGACTTTGAGAAATAAGAACATTCCTCTTTATCAGGTGGTTTGAGTTGGTCAGTATCCTCATCAAGGCAAGTGGTTAACTAAGGAACAAATTGAAGCATAATTTCCTCATTTGTTGTAGCAGATTAATGCAATGGGGCCCATTTCCTCTCAAGGGGGGAGGAATGATCAGGATGGAATTGGGAAATATTGAAATTTAATTTTTTCAGTATTTTAGATGTCTCAGTAATCTGAATTTTTGAAGGTCTTCAGGGCATTTATGGCCCTATCTTCCCTGCGGAAGGGTAACCGCAGGTTTCACTTCCTAATTTTGGGTCTACAGTTTTTGATTATCTTTTCAACGAAGTAAATGGTTCTCAAATCGGACCTAGGACTAGAAAGTTATGCCTTCTCCAAGTATGCCTAAATTTTAATATGGTTTTTTGAAATTTTTGGTAGTTTTAATAAGTTTATTTGTAATAAACATTATGAGGACTCTTCATTTTGTTTCCAAGAGATTCTAGTTACTCTTGGGATCCTTCATCACCAATACATTTGATAGCTATTTTCTACCTTTAATTTTTACCAAGGCCTTTTTTGGCTTTTTAGATTATTATTTTTTTGTTTATGACCCTGATTTCATCAAAATTTTGATGATCCTGAGTTTGTCGAAAGTTTGACGAATATGGGATATAAACAAAAAAAAAGTGAAAGGTGAAACTCATTTTTTAGTTCACTCGTGGGTGGGAGGAGGGAATTTCTAAGAATCCAACATAACTTGTAGGTTAGTGTAGGTGAATATAATCATTTCCATGAATGTAGGGTTTGAGTTGAGTGATCTTAGTATGGAAATGAAATACATTTGAAAGTTTTAGAATCCCTGTATTTGATTCTTGCATAGTAATATTATGATATGATC
>MU225864.1:941029-963232 GCA_018584345.1 Thuja plicata
TCCCATCTCTTATTTATTTGGGATTCCTCTTTGATACCCTCCCAATTAGGTGGCACAAAAACATGCTTTAAGGCCCTTGTCCGTATCTACTTTCCATAGGCCTTCCAAAGAGTATACTAAAAAAAGATAGTTTTCTCTACTTTTGAAGTCTAGCATTAATTTTTGTCATACATGGTTGTGATCATGTTATGTTACATCCTTACCAAAGTTCCTTGGAGGTATTGGTTGGGGCTAGGTATAGCCTTGACTTTGGACCTGTGGATGGTTGTTTGTTTAAATTTATTAATAAAACAATATTAGAATACCTTTGACCCCTCTCCCTCCAAATGGAGAGAGAAAGGACCTCAAGATCAAAGAAAGACTAGGTATACCCCCCACAAGATGAAGCCTCCCACACCCCCAACAAAGTTAACAAAAAAGAATACTTTCTTTACGTGAAGGTTTTGGTAAAAATATTGGCAACTTGCTTGGATGTTGGGCAATAGTAGACTGATGACTTGTCCATGAATGAGATCCCTAATGTAGTGTATCTAGATTTCAATATGCTTGGTCCTTTGATGATGGATTGGGATACATGAGATTTGAGTAGCACATTGATTGTCTCAAAATATGATTGATGGTTGTTTAGATTGAATACCAAACTCAATGAGAAAATTCTGAAACCAAATAGCCTCAGTTTTGGTACTCATCTTCAATAGAAGATGGACCAATAACAAATTGCTTGTTAGAGAGAAAGAAGAAATTTCTTATTGGTCCATCTTCTATTGAAGCCAAGTACCAAAATTGAGGCTATTTGGTTTTAGAATTTTTTTTTTTTTTTAATCCAGTATTGGTCAAAATTTTGACATACCTTGGTCAAAACATTTCGACCAATTTGTGTCAAAAGTTTGTGTCATGGGTTTGGCATCATGGTTGGATGGGCCAAACATTTTGGCCACATTTGGTCGAAACATTTTGACAAAAGTTTTTCGAATTTTTGACAAATAATTTAGATATTTGTAGATGATAATTTAGACCAAGTTTGCATAGAAATTTTGACATTAACAGCAATGTGTCGATCATTTGATGACAAAAATACCGACAAAGCAATTTGTGGGTCTTTCAACCAAACTGGGTAGATAATTTGACCAATTTTTGTCAAAAATAAGGCCCAATTCTACTAGTGCATGTTTGTATAAACTCCAATTTTGAATAGAATGGATCAATTTTTGGCTTGCAATTATGTTTTTCATCTTTATTGTTTCTTTTATTGAATTCAACAATATCGTAGGTTTCACACCAAGTATTGTAATCTGATTTCTTAATTCAGATCAGTATTTTCATTAATGTAAACTTGATATAATCTGATTGGTTATATACAAAGTTTCAAAGACTTCAGACAATTAGAGAGATAAATACTATGCTTTTAGAAATGCATAAAAGATCAACATTCACTAAGTGACTACAAACACCAATGGGCAGTGCACCCCGACAGACAGAGAAACCTGAAAGTAAAATCACAGTGATGCACGAGCAAGAAAACCGACAAGCATTATCGATGAGAAGAATCACAAGCATTATCAATGAGCAGAACTTCATAGTGATGCCCAATAGATAGAAAACCCCGATGGAGATTCCTGAGGAGAACTGAAGTGTTGACCGAAGATATCAAAGAGTTAAAACACCAAAAGGAACTGAAGTTTAGAAATAACAAAATACTTAGCTGGCAAGAGCTAAAGATAGAGCTAACTTGTTGTTAACATTATTTTCATCGACAAGTTAGAAGCCAGAGATAAGTGAAAGATTTAAATTTGTTTTGTTCCATTTGTCAAGGAGAAATCAACGGGATAAAATTAAAGCAAAGTTTTAAATAAAGATTGGCTAAGATTGTGGATCACGCCAAGAACAAGAAAGCCAAGAACTGAGAAATGGTGATATCATGTCTATAAAGAGACAATCTAATTAATTATGAATTAGGGGAGTGAATAGAGAAGAAGGATGCTAAAGAGAAATTAATGAAGAACAACTTCATACAGTCTTGATCAATTAAGATAAGGAAAGAGCTAAAGATTTTTGTGGACACCGAGCAATAGAGAAGCACAACACCACCAAGTAGAAAGAAGTGGAGCAAAGGTATTGAAAAGATACATTGATTAGAAATTTATAATGAGCTTACAATAGATCTGAAAATCTGCAAGTCTAAGTTGTATGTGTGAACAGACCATTTACTGCTTCAGTTTAACCATTAGATCAGAAATTCTCTTAACCGAGTAGGACTTAACAATCATTTCTATATTGAGATACGTCCCAAGGAGTATCAAAAATTTTGATCATGAAGATAGCATGAGATACCAGATAATATTTGAAAAACTAGGGTTTAGTCATAGAAGGTAGTATAGAGATGCCCGATATCAAGTGACACACTATTCTATTTAAATCCTCTAACAAGGTCACACCTAACAGTGTGTTTGTAACCTTTAAGAGGGTTGGTTCTTCACCAAGATCACTTTAGAAGAGTGAAAATTTTGGGTTACCGGTCCCAAGTGGTTTTTCCCTTAACAAGGTTTCCACGTTAAAAATCCATGTGTCAATGTATTTATGAGTCATTACTTTAGTGTTTTGCATTACACATAACTAAATCTAGATTTATCGGTATACACTAAGTGATTTAGTGTTTTTCGGTAAATGAAAGACTGCTAATCACTAAATAGTAAGAATAAGGTTTAACAGTGAACTCCGATCAATAGTTATTTGTTAAGATTATTTGAAGGCATTCATCTTGTAGGAATGAAGATAACTAGAGGCTTAATATTGTGGTACTAAGTTTTTGGGTTAATTTATGGGAATATTTTTGAGGCTAATGATTCACCCCCCCTCTCATTTATTCTAAGATTAAGCCCTCTTTCTTTCTGCATCTCTGTGCACTATTGTGGATGATTTATTAGATGATCTTGTGGACTGTGTTCATCCCCTGTCATTTAGTCTCATTTGTGTGCCTATTTTTTGGAATGGATGTTTGTTTGCAGGTCAAATTCCATGTCTATTCCTTGAAAAAGCTATTCTTTGTGAAATCTTTTATTTCCCTAAATAGTCTCTTTTCATCCCATACCTCTCTATGAAACACTTTTACAAGCCTATTCAAGGATTTGTGCTTGTTTTGATTCAGATATTTTATGCTAATGCTTAGCCATTGTGTTATGATTCATGCCTTTTTCAGTGTATCACCTTGTAGGTTAAGTTTTTCTTTCAGTCTTTCAGTTCTCCTTCTATCCCTTTTTCTCCCAAGTTTACTTTTGATGTTTAAAGAGCAAAATAGGTGATTATCCAAGAGGAACCGGCCTAGAATCCAAAGATTTCACTTTAGTCAGAAAAAGTCCCACAACCTGGAAGTGATTCCTGTGTTATACTTGATCATTATACTTATAATTTTAATAGGGAGTAAATTTGGTGTATAACAATTCTGGCACGCCCAGTGGGACCCTAAAGAGAAGTTTATCTTTTGAAAAAAACTATGTTATCTCTAATATGTTGATTACATAGTACTAACCTAGCGCGGTTCTCTTTAAGGCATATCTAGTGACTCTATTGGTGTTAAGAACAAGAAAACTAGTCCCATTAAAGTTTATGAGAAGGATAGAAACAAGGAGTTCAAATCCTTCTGAGTTTTTGCAGCTGCCTCCAACTAGAAGAAAAGGGAGATCATCTCAAAGGACATCCCCTACAAGGAGAGTACAGTCTACACCCCCTATTTCAGAGGAGAGACCCTTTCTTTTCCATTCAATAAGGAGAGGAAGGTCTTTAAGCAAAGAGTTACTAGAGATTCAACTTCACTCCATTCAAATACAATCCACACAGTTGCTATCTAACAAATCACAGTCCCTATAATGGCAAGATAGTTTGCATTTGTACCCTTCAATCAAGGGATTCAATTGATTGTTTCTCAAAATCATGATGTACCCTTAGCAGCACTAAAAAGTCTACCTCATTTCACAGGTGAAATCCAAACAACATCTTGTGAGCACATTAGATATGTGGCTATCATCTATAGTATACACCATGTCATTGAGGAAGATGTGGCTACTAAGTTGATGGCAGCCTCCTTCAAAGGTAAAGCCCTTGAATGGTTTATAAATTTAGCAGTTGGTTCCATTGATTCATGCGACAGACTTGGAGACTCCCTCAACAAATATTTAGATCAAGATAAGTCAGATCATTTGTGCCTAGTAGAGAAATTGACTACTATAAAAAGAGCCCCTCAAGAAAAAATTAAAGATTTCAACGACAGATTCCTCAAGACATGGAATAGGATCCCTATCTTTGTAAGGCCTTTAGCATATTATGCTTTCCTATATTTTTGAAAATTTTAAATAGCAACATATCTGTCATGATCTAGTCCATGGTAGGTAATTCATTACCTCAGGCTTTTGATATAGTTGTTAAGGTAGAAGATTGTCTAATTCATTCTGGCATGATAGCCCCAAGGCCACCCATGCCTAATATTCATCCCAATATTCCCATACACATTCCTCCATTCACTCCTATACCTCCTCTGATAGAACCTCAAACTAGTTTAAGAAATGAGGAGTCCAAAGCAGGCCCTTCCCAAAAAATGCAAGAAATGAGAAGTAGTCAACAAGAAATGAAAGGCTTATTACAAAACCTTAGCAATGAGTTTACTAACATAAAAATATTGAATCAATGGAGTAGACCACCTTTTCAGCAACAAAATCAAGGTCCTAACTAGTAGTATCAGGCTCAAGGAAAATCCTATCAGCAAAATAGACCACCATATCAGGGAAATTATCAAGGTCAAAGGAAGAATTTCAATCAAAAGACATTTCAACCTTACAACCCATCACCTCTCAACTCTGCAAATCCATTCATATATATGGTTCCAAGTCAAAACAATCTTGCATTAGAGAATGAATGGTGATTTCCTTGCAATCAATAACATAATCAGGCTACATGCTCAAACGGATTGGTGAATCAGGTAGTCATGGCACAAAATGCCTCAAACACCCAATAAAAGGTATCTTCTAGTGGGTCAATACCCCAGCAAGATACACAATCTAATGAGACTACAATCTCTAATTGGCAAGGTGAATACTTTAATGGTATGAATGGTGAGTCTTCAATTGCAACCAATACTTGGTCCAAGAGAAGATCCCAAGACATGGAGCAAGCGGAGAATGTAGGAAAAGATACTACATCTATAGAGTCATTACATCTATCTATTCCTTCCATATTGAAAAGACATCCTATCATTCTGGTCAAAGAGATTCAATCTCCCAAAGATGTTGAGCACATAATGGTGAAAGCACACCAAAAGGTCCATGCAGAAGTACCATTCAATATTATGGACAATATGAATAAAATGAATATGACTATGACCGTTTGGGATTACTTAGACATTCCAAGGCAACCTAAAATCTTGAATAAGGCTATGTCTAAAGATGCAATCCCTCAATAGCCCACAAATGATGTAGCTAAGTCGGTGTTGGTCAACATTGATCAAGAGAAGAAAATTCCAAGCAGGAACACCAAAGTAGATGTCATTCAAGGTAGGAACTTAAAACCACTTCTCTTTTATGTGTCATTAATTATGGGATATTTTATAGTACATAATTGTATGGTAGACAGTGGGGCTACTAGCCTAAGAAGGTAGCTGACCAATTACGACTCAAGTATGAACCATTCCAAAAGAAGGTAACAGAACTTGATGATTCATTAGTGAACATAGTAGGTCTAGCCAAGGATACAATCTTGATCCTTCATGCAAGCCCTAATTTATATATCCTCCTTGAAATTTACATCATATATCTCCCTACTATTTTTTCCTTATGTTTGTCAAGAGAGTTCACATTTAAGATAGGGGGATACCTTTCTTCTGACTGGTCTTGTATGCTTTTCCATACTAGATATGGGACCAAGGTCACCATAAAATCTGAATTATTAGTAGCACATCATGTAGAACCTTATGTGTCTAATGCATTCAATGCAAGTTGTCTTGCACTTGATAGTAATGATTTTCCAATCATTAAAGAGACAAATACTCAGACAAAGAACATTATGAATGTCTATCTAGATGAGTGGGGTTCAGAAAGGGCTTCAGAGGTCATGCTAATGTTATCTGGGATGCTGGTTTGGGGAACTATATAATCCAAGAGGATGATCTTACAATGCCAAATCTCTTTAAGGAAATCACTCAAACATCATAAGAACAAAGAAATGAAGTTTGGGAATTATTCTTTGATGGTGCTAGAAGGAGATATGGCTCTGGTGGTGGTGAAATTATAGTCACTCCAAAAGGTGAGAAATATTATACAACTTTTAGATTTAGTTTTTCTTGCACAAGCAATACTGTTGAATATGAGAGTTTGCTTAATGGACTAGATTGGGCTAGAAAGAGAGGTATTAAAGCCTTAAAGGTACATGGTAATAGTGAATTGGTTTTCATCCAAGTGAAAGGGATGAATGCTACCAAAAATGATACTATGAAGGCCTACAAGCATAGGTTTTGGGATGCAATAGAGGATTTACATGCTTTTAATATCATTGTCATCCCTAGGAAGTTAAATCAAAATGCAGATAGGTTAGGTGTTGTGGGATCCCAATTTGATATTACTAAAAAAATTATAGTAGGAAAGGATCAAAATCATGTCAATATTATTTTCAGGCCTTCCATCTTTGATAATGATGTTAATTGGCAGGTGTTTTAAAATGATGAGCAGATTCTACAATTCCTATTTGAAGAGGATTTTTTCTTAGAGCATAAGAAGGATAGGTTGATGTAGAATTACGATGACTAAGTGGTGCAACTCAAAATTAATAAGCTTCCTAGGGGCCTCATAACCTTAGAATCAATCTTCAATAAAGATGTCCAAGCCAAAAAGAATAAGACTAGCTTGGTAGTTCAACAAGATCATTACATTGATTTAGAGCTTGAACCAAGAAAGAGCTTAAAGTTTTGAAAGGTAATCACTAATTCAGAAAAGTAGGCTTACATCCAATTTTTTCAAGAATTTAGTGATGTATTTTCTTGGTAGTATGAAGATCTCAAAGGGTTGGATCCATCACTTTCTCAACACACTATAGAGCTAGAGCCTAATGCTAAACAAGTCAGGCAAAAGCAAAGGCCTGTCAATCCTAAACTAGAGACACTCATGCATAAGGAATTTCTTAAGCTAATAGAGAGTGGTATTATATATCTCATTAAACATACTAGTTGGGTATCCAATCTTGTTCCTGTTAGAAAAAAGAATGGGGAACTAAGAATATGTGTTGATTCTAGGGACCTGAATAGGGAATCCCTAAAAGATCACCACCCATTACCATCCATGGACCAGATTCTACAGTGTGTCTCTAGATCTAAATGATTTTCATTGCTAGATGGCCACTCAAGGTACAATCAGATCCTAGACAATAAGGATGATCAATTCAAGACTACATTTACAACTAAATGGGGAACCATGGCCTATCAAAAGATGCCTTTGGGTTTGTCAAATGCAGGTGCCACTTTTTAAATGGCTATGTATATCACTTTCAAAGCCTCATGTACAATTTTGTGCTAGTATACCTTGATGACATCACCATCTATTCTAAGCATGCAGTAGATCATATCAAACACCTAAGGAAAATCTTTGAAAGATGCTAGGAGTTTGGGATCTCCCTCAATCCCAGGAAGTGTGTATTTGCAGTATGTGAAGGGAAGCTATTGGGATATAATGTGTCCAAGAAAGGTATCATAGTGGAGCCTGAAAGGATTGCATCCATTCTAGAGCTTCCCCTACCACATCACAAGAAGATTCTTCAATCCTTCATAGGAAGGAATAACTTTGTTAGGTGTTTCTTGCCTAATATTGCAGATTTTTGAAGCCTTTGACAACCATGTTAAAGAAGAATATAGTTTTCTATTGGATTAAAGAAGGGAAGGCTAGTTTTAAAGCCATTAAAGAGGCTCTAATAGAGGCTCCTACCTTTCTAAATCTTGATTTTTGCAAGAACTTCATTCTTTATTCTTATGGAGGCTCTGATGCTATCTCTGCAGTGTTGACTCAACAAAACTCTGAGAGATTGGAGTAGCCTATTTCTTTCTTTAGCAAAGGCTTGGAAGAGTATGAACAAAGATACTCTTTTGTAAAAAAAAATGTACTTGCTGTTGTGAAGAGCCTTAAAAAATATAGGCATGTATTGACCCATAATAAGGTACATTTAAGGGTCACTCATCCAAGTTTCAAATAGTTCCTACTTAGTAAAGACTTTAATGAAAAAAGAGTTGGTTGGATAACCAGAGTTATAGAGTATGATATAGACATTCAGGTTACCAAGCTGATCAGAGGAAGGGGTCTTTGTGAACAACTGACAGAGGATGAAACTCCAAAAGGTCAATAACAAGTGAATTCATCCTTAGTTGTGCATTCAACAGAGGATCATGACAAGGCAGCAGGTTGGTTACCAAACATGGTCCATTTTTTGAAGACAGGTGAGTGCCCTATAAACTTAGATTTAGCAAAGAGGAGGTACTATAGATTGTAATCCATTACTTTTGTGTTGATTAATGAGGTCCTTTTTAGAAATGATCACAATGGTGTTCTCCTTAGATGCATTGATTTAGAGAAAGTAGCAGATGTCTTACATGAATTCCATGGTGGACCTTCTGGAGGTCATTTTTCTCCTAGGACTACTCCTTTCAAGATCATGAGGGTTGGATATTATTGACTATCCATTTGTAAGGAAATTCATGCTCTTGTGAGGAAATGTATAAAATGTTCCATGTTTGTAGGAAAGGAGAGGCTTTCAGCTCTACCCCAACAACCAATCAACACAGACCAACCTTTTATGAAATGGGGCATTGACTTCATAGGCCTAATTAACCCCCCATCTAGTGCAGGCCACAAATGGATAATCATTGCAACTGATTATTTCACCTAGTGGACTGAGGCTATTGCATTAAAGGAAGCCAATGAGACTATTATCCTAAACTTTTATGATGATATCATACATAGGTTAGGCATTCTTGATTCAATAATATATGACAATGCACTTGCCTTCATAGGTTTGAGAGTCATTGAATGGGAAGGTAGGCATGATATTTACCTCAACACTAGTTCCAATTATTATGCCCAGGGTAATGGTTTAGCGGAGTCCAGTAATAAAAATCTGATCAGGATAATTAAAAAGACTTTGCAAGAGAATTAGAGAGATTAGCATTCCAAACTAAAGTATTCCTTATGGTTAGACATGATCACTCCAAAAAAGATCATTGGGAACTCTCCCTATATTATATTCTATGGAAAAGAGGCTAATTTGTCCATCTCAATTGAGTTACCATCTCTAGACCTTTCTACCCAACTTGTCCTCTTTAAAGAAGGAGACGCTTTGTAGGTATGATATCCTCATCTCATGGAGTTGAATAGAATAGATGCAAATCTATGCAAAATATGAAGTTCCAACAAATGTAAACCAAGAAAATCTTTGACAAGAGAGCTAGATCAAGGAAAGTCAATATTAGGGATATAGTCCTCAAGTGGGATGAATTCAAATCTAGGCCTGGAAGGCATACAAAGTTTAATTCATTTTGGAGAGGTCCATTTGTGATCACAGAATACAAGGAGCATAATGCTTTTCAACTCTCAACTCTTGAAGGAGAAATCTTGCCAATTTTTGTCAATGGATTTAACCTAAAACCTTGTTTTGAGGTTTGTCCTACCCTATAATTAAGTTTTGTTGCTTTCTATTTTTATTTTTAGTTTTAGTTGTCCTTCTTTCCTCAAAGTGCTTCTTCATAGTTAGTTTGTTTCTACTTGTTTATAGCTCTTTTCCTTTTTTTGGTTTGTTGTTTCCTCCTCCCGATTCTAGTCATCCTAATTCCCAGAAGTCTCTTTTTGTGCTTAATACAGACTCCTTTCCCAATGAAATGTCATATGGCCACTAGTTTTATATGTGTAGTAGGCTGACATCTAGTAGAAAACACCAAAAATGTTACCCAAATTTCCCATCATGTCCAATTTTGGTTACAAGTGGAGTAAATGAGGCTCCCACAAGGGTAGAGCCCATCATGTAAGGTTTCTACACCTAGTTCTAAAGTTTCTCCATCGTTATCTACATGTTTCTAGGTTGGAGAAGCCCTAGTTTCATTTTTATGCAAAAAACCCTTAAAAACCCTATTTCTTTGGAGGCCCGTTCTAATTCTTTATTACTTTTCCATGCCACTTAAGTTCCTATTCTTCACATGTTCTTAGTTGTCCATCACTGGGGTCAAGTTCTTTTTCATAAGTGGGTTACCTTTTCCTAAGGTTTATTTCCTAAGTCCCATGATACTTTATTTACCCATGTGGCAACAGATTCCTTTTCAATCAGATGATCATCACAAATCCTTAATCTCCCAGATCAAACTGAAGATTCTTCAAGGCATTGCACCTTCATGCCACGTGGATAGTGGGGTCACCTTTCTACGAGGTCTTTGGCTAGTTAAACTGCAATCATGTTCTTTTTTATCAAACATTCTACGCATTGTCTCAAAGAAGAGATGATAGACAACTAGTCATTGAGGCATTGTGCCATGTTGACGCGTGGCAGTTTGTCATAACCTGGGCCCGTCTACGGCTTGTTAATCTTTGAGTGAGTTCCTTTTGATCATGCGGTGGGTGTTATAACTTAATACTAAGATGCATGATGGATATTCTTTGAGCCATTGCACCATCATGTCATGTGTGTATGGTGGGGTCAGCCTTAAAGACAAGGTAAAGGTAAAGATCAAGCAAGTTCTATTTGATTGTATGGATGGTACTTTTCCTTAGGGTAAATATGATCAATATCTAATATTTGAGGCATTGCGCCAAGGTGACATCTGGAACTGCTAACATCATGGGTCCTGAGTTTGAATGTGGTAAAGATGTCATAAGTTTGTAAAGATCTAACAAAATGTGTGAAGGCTTAAAGACAAAGATGAAGGTTTTTAACCATTGAGCCATTGCGACAGCTTGACGCATGTCCAAGTCAGAGTTGAATTAAGCGCCAAAGGTAAGATAAAGAAATTTTATAAAGATCTGATGGTGGGTGCTATGACTCAAAGGTTAAGATGAAGATATTTAATGTTCAAGGCATCGCGCCTGTGTGCCATGTGGAAGATCTAATCCTGTGCTTGCTGGTAATTTAAAGGAGATCGACGATTCTATTTTAAAATTGATAAAGTTTCAAACCTGAGCTGTCGATATGACATTTCGTGCCACTTGTGACCATTATAATTTTTTTAATATTCAAATATTTTCTCAGGGTTTCATGGCAGTGAGGAAGTGTTCCAAATTGTAGAGAAGGTTGATAGCTCGAGTTTATCTATCTGATTGAATTTATGGCAATGGAAGATATCTTTGAGGCTATATAAATTTTTTTTGAGATATTTCCTGAGTGCATTAATGGACAGACTTGACTATTTTAGGGTTTATTTATTATTTAATGGATATCTATTGTAACCCTAATTTATCAAATCTAATTAGATGGATTAACTCCTGAGCTTGTGTGCTAGGGGAGGTTGTATATAAGTGTTTTTAGAAGCTTTTGTAGCTAGTTTTTTTTGAGCTTATGTAAAACTTTTTGTGGCATTCTCTCTACACCCAGGTTTTCATATGTTTTTAATTTCTTATTGAGATTCAGATTATGATGAAATTATTTTTTCATTAGTATGAAAAGAACACTTTCAGTAAGCATACACCAAAAGACAGAACAAAGAGAAAACCAAAAATCAGATATAAAGAGATCACCAAAAAATGGCTAAGTACAAAGGAAACCGACAACACAGTTTTGTGTGTAAACCGAAATTGCAAAGTCAGAAGGATAAAGAGGAACCCAGTAGAGGAACCCAGTAGAGGAACCCAACAAGAATGTTATAGTGCAACCTAAGAGACAGTTAAAGTGCAACTCAAGAAACATTTCAAGCAAGGAACCCGAAAGACAGTCAACTAATTTCAGAGCATAACCAACTGACAGAAACTGAAAGTCAGTTACAACCCACAAGAAGTGGATCTGACTTCCACATCAGATAAAACAGTCTTATTCTATTTATAGAATCTTGATTTGTTTTTAAAATCATTTCTTTAGGGACAAGAAACATGAATGTAAGTGTTTCAATCAGTCTAACTAATTTAAAACACATAGACTAAGAGATCAAGGTAAAGTTGTAAACCTGATCTTAGAGTTAATAATGTTTTACATGAAACTTGATGAAGTAAATCTATCTTATAAATAGATGATGTAATCATTCATTATAATGAGAGGAGAAAGGATGTTAATAGAGAAGAGAGGATGAATGAAGCCTATGAGCACATCTATGGCTTAGACTGAAAGTTTCAAGAACCAGAATAGAAAAAGGTGAATTTGGTTATCAAGAACCAAGAACAGAGGCTACCAAGAAAAAAAGGTATTATTCAATCACATTAGGTGATAATATTATTCACGTAAACTTAAATGGATCTATAATTAGAAATAGGAGATTACATACACTAGGTCAAATTATAATTTTCTATCATTTTAACAAGTGAAGCAAAGTGTAAAAATCCTTTCAAGGAAGGTGGATTTAACAATCCAACTATAAATCTCTTAACTCGGTGCACACTCAATAGTGTTGCAAAAGCTCTTAACAGAGTATAATTTAATAGGTCTCCACTGATACTCTTAATAGGGTAGATCATCATAAGTGATCAAATTGTAAGCCTTAACTAGGCCCTTCCAATCTACAGATAGTGAAGATTTTGTGGGTGCCATCCCCACCGCAGTTTTTACTTCCTAACAGGAGTTTTCTATGATATCATATCTTGTGTTACGTGTCAATTACTTTCATGAATGTTTCTATGAATGTTCACATGTTTGTTAAGTTAAAGAATTGATAAGTCTTACACAAAGTTGGAATAGATCAGATGGTTGGATATACAATTGATTACACAATGGTTAATTGATAAAAGGATATAAAAGTTTTAGAGGTATTGATTCACCCCTCACCTCTCAGTACACACTTCCCATTAATTCCAACAAATGGTATCAGAGCTAAGTCTCTTGTTTGGAAAGCTTAAAGGCTTAAGAGAAAAGATCACACAATGGAGAAGTACAAACTTAAAAAAAGTATTTAAAATAAGAAGCTAGAAATTCATATCTTCTATGAGTAGTATAAAGAAACTAGAATCAATATGAGACAACTCTTAGATGAATGAAATATTATGGCATCTCGTTGTAATGAGACAGATTACCATGAATAAGAGATACCAAATTTCTATGAGTCTTCAGGATCAACTACAAGCAAAGAATTAGATACATCAGAAGAAAGCATCACAACCTTGATTAAAATCAATCAACATCTAGCTGGACAAGTGAAATCTTTGCAAATCGGTCAAGAGACACAGATGGTAGGAATGACTGATGTCATGAAAAATGCTAGACAAGCTGAACAAGAATGAACACTAGAAATTGAGGATAGAAGAAAGATTACAGAAAAGCTACAAGAGAAAGAGTCTGAAATAACAAGACTTATAGAGAATCACCATGAGATTACAAATTAGATTATTCTTATGAGTCAAGAGGAAAATAGAATGAATGTTGAACTCATTGAAAGAATAGAAGCTATCAGTGACCTAAGGGAAGAGAATGAAAATTTGAAACATGAAATAAGAATTCAACAACAACATAATGAAATTATCAAGAAAGCTAAAGAGAGCAATAAAAGAATGGATGATTTTCTTGAAGGACAATGAAGAATCAATAACAACACCAGTCTAGGCTTTATCAAGAATGGAGAATCATCAAATCAAGCTGATCCAAAGAATGTCTATGCAATTCCAAGACCAAGAAAGATGACATGCAATCACTATGGAAAGAAAGGCCACACATCAAATGTATGTAGAGGCAAAATGAAAGGTATTCCTAAATCTACGTCTCCATTCATAGGATTTTGTTATAAATGTAACAAGAAAGTACATAAAGAATATGAATGTAAATCTGAGATTAAACAATGAAAGAAGGAAACCTCCATGGAAAATTATTGTCCTAATTGAAAAATGAATGGGCACACAACTCTTGAATGCTGGAAGAAGAAAAAGAAAGCATGGAAACCAAAAGGTTAAGAAAGTACCTATCAACCAAAAAGAGTTAGTAACCAGTATGTATGGGATTAAAACACATGGACAAATTGCACAACATGTGGAAGATTTGGTCACATTGTTGTAAACTATATGAGACAGTGGACAAGAAAGTCTAGAGGCTAGACTAACCCTGAAATGGCATTCTTACACTGTCATAAATTTGGTCATCTAAAGAAAGATAGCAAACACCCAATGAAAGATACCAACACATATCCCAATGGAAGCACCATTGAAGACATCTAGAGAATGAGAGACAAAATGTGGAGAAAAGCTTCAAACAATGATGAAGCTGGACCAAGCAATGCAAATGGTGACATCCTATCCAATGGATCTGGTGACATCACCACACCCACCTAAGTAGAACAAGTATGGAACTGCATTACACTATGTATTATTTTACATCAGTTCCATAACATGTTGGTAAAATGTCAAATTAGCATAAGTAAAGATGCATCATGATATTACTTGTCAAAATATGTGAAAGCTATTCTATTAGGCAATACATACCGAAATCCATTGGTATACACTAAGAGCTTAAACTGCCTACACTTACCAATAATCATCGGTTAACATAAAATCAAAGTTTCTAATGTAAAATGAGACTCGTCGATAATCAAGAAAGTTGAAAAAATTATGTTTGCAATACACCGAAACCCATCAATAAAAGCAAGAGGTTTGACAACTGCCCCAAAACATCATGCTATCACCAAAGAGAGAAGCTAATGTTCAAATCGACAAACTCCATCTTCACACACCGAGGAGTAGTTGAGCATTAATGACTCACTTTTAGGGAAAATGGCTATAAAATGATGAGGGAAGGGTTTCATTGTTTACCACGACCAAGGCAGAGAGACAAGAGAAAACATTTGTGCAAATAGCGATAGCATCATAGAGAAACCTTAACTCGACCCAGAACACTCCAAGAAGATCAAAGATCACTACATGTGTAAACAATAAGTTCCTACGACAACCCAAAAATTTATTTTACACATTTTTTAGAGAGCCCTAAATCTGAAACAATGGCCACGACCTCAAGAACCACCAAGCAAAAGAACATCAAGAAGGATGAGGTTAATCTCATCAAGAATTATGCATGTGAGGGACCACACTATAAGATTTACCCTAAGGTTGCATCACAACCTGACAATACTGGAGCATTCTCATGAATACCAGCTAGGGTTTTTCTCGTTGAAGACGTGCGAGCATACATCCATTGCAAGATTGCATAAATTGGTGACTTAGACGTAGAAAAAGCTTACAAGAAGCTATGTAATGAAGATGGAACCATAAAAGATGAACATAAACACATAGAGGTGAAAGGGCTCACTAATGCCCTATTTTTCCTAAAGGTATTCAAAAATGAGTGGATTCATTTAGTACTGAGCCGAATGCACAATCACAAAATATGGCTGGACGAGCCTAAGCTAATAACTTGAGATGTTATCCATGCAATCACCAGTTACCCTATAACCAAAAAGGTAAAAGTATTGAAACATCCACCCAAGGCTGAGATTGAAAAGAGCATAGGAGAAAGTTGGGATGGAAGAGGACTGAAGGTATCCACTATTACCGATGATGAAATGAAATTCAGAGCATGTGTCGTAGGCTACAAATTCTTTCAGGCCAGCAGGATGAATAGCATAGCATCTAGTGCAATGGACACAATATATAAGATTGTGAAGAAGGGAACTTAGTTGAATTTGTCTAAACTTCTATTGAACCAGTTAGAAGAGAACATGAGAATGATCAGGAATGCAAAGACAAATACATGTAAGTTTGTCTCACTTATTATGTGCATTTTATTTTAGTTCCAAGAATCCTTTCCATATATAGGAGATGTAAAATGGGATACCACAAGACCACACCATGCAGATTAGTGAACACATAACATCACTGGGAGACAACTTTGAAACAGTCGTGGATGAATACTTTATTGTATTCAAGGACCAAATGCAAAAGAGGGTAAGGATCCCTGAGCAACTTATTGAAAAATTCAAAGATGAAATATGTTTCATGGTTGATACAGACTGCACTTATATCAAGCCTGTTGTACCAAGGAAAACATATCTACAATCATTATAATATGAGATAAATATTGATAAAGCATCTAAATTAATTGATGCATTGATAAATGAACCATTAGAAAAGAAACAACCAAAATTTAGAAATTATGAAGAGGCCAAATAAAGAATCAAATCCAAACTAGTTGTGAAAAAAATTGACAGGAAGAAGGACAAAATGGTCAAGAACCTTAAGAAAATATTGTTGGTTACAGAATAAGAAATTGAATAGGGAGAAGAATCTAAAAAGGAGGAAGAGACTGAAGGCCAGTCACCCATCGGTGAAGCTGAAGAAAAGAATGACTCAGAGGCCACAAAGTCAGATTCACCACCTCCTCCACTGGAAAAGAAGCCAAGAACCATAGCTACTTCAAGAACAAGAAGCCAAACAGCTAAGGACTCAATTCCTTCACCTTTGAAGAAAGGACAAGTAAGAACATACAAGAGGAAACCAGCCACATAGAAAAGAGGGCCAACTAAAAGAATAAGAAAGCTCATGAGAACCAGAGAAGATATTGAGGACACCGAACAAGATGAAGGTGTACAAGTAGAAAAGGTTAAAATTATAGAAAGCGTTGATGAGGTATGCAAATCTATTGGAAATTTAGGATCTATCACAGATTCTAAGATTAGGAGATGGATAAAACTAAATCCAGAAGATCAGAACAAAGTTGAAGATGCCATCATTGAAAATAGGTACAAATTCAAGTATGTACCGATACAATTCGAAGGTGGTATGGTACCAAAGGAACTCTTGGACAAATTATATGCCAGATGGTAATTTGCATTAAATAATGAGAAGGATATAAGGCAAAGAGTACTTGTTTTTCTTATGCCTCCTGAATCTAAGAGGGAAGAAATTGATGAGATGATGGAGAACCATAAAAAGGAGTTCTCACCCAAGTTGAGAGGCTACAAATTTCTTGAAGGGAAGCTTATAGAGATTGAAAAAGACAGTCACAAAAATTGGAGTAAAATACTCAACAAACTTATTGAGGAATCTATCCCCAAAAAAGACCTCCAACAGAAAGATGATAATCATGCAACTCAAGAACAAATAATAATCAAAGATACAAAAGATGACACGTCAGTTGAGTTAGATAAAGAAGAATAGGACACAATTGGCAACAAGAATATGGATGTTGCAGATGATTCATGGCTAGACACCACTATGGACACCATTGTGGAGAACATAGTGTTAGCACTGTGTTCACACTGCACCAAGAAAATTTTCAAATTTCTAACATTGATCATTTTCCCGCGCTTTCTAGTTTAAAACCCCGTGTCTTACCGTGCAAAAAGGATTAAATTCATTAATTATGTTATGTTTAAGTCTTTACCGCTTAGTCGTCTTGATCTCTTAACATGTTTTCAAGTTGTGTGAGTGAGCGATGAGTCATTAGATTATAAAATTGCACGGTCATGATAAGATTGTGTCGGGTCATTTTTATCTGTGTGAGTGAGCGGGTTGGGCATTAAAAATGTAAATCGCGCAATCGTGATGTTTTTTGAAAGTCAGGTTGTAAGTTAGAAATTGAGTGGGTTAATAATGATTCAGTTTGTCACTCACTTGCTGAGAATTAACTTTTTCAAAGATTGGACCAGCGAGTCTGTGATGACTTAAAACCTTGTATATCGCACAGTCGCTTTAAAGTTATGTTGTTCACTTTATGCTTTGCGACTGAGCGAGCCTTGTTAAAAAATGAAGTAGTCACATACCCACATTGGGTTTTTATGTTTGTCTTTCAATTTAGTGACTATGCGACAAAGTTAGGTTCTAGAGGTTGCCCACTCGCTTAGGTTTTAGCTCACTTGTATTTTGCAGTGCGAGTAAGTGATAAATGCATGCAGACGTTATTAAGTTGAAGGCTCATCGCTCAGTCACAGAGGCATTCTTCAAAATTCTAAAAGATGTGTGAGCGAGTGGCTATGGGACCATTCATCACCTCACTCACTCACTGATGCTTTGAGGTGATAAAAAATGAACTCGCTAGTGTGCGATAAGTTAAAGGAAAAAAGATATCGCTCACTTGCCCATGAATAAAGGAAAAAGGAAAGTTGTTAGTGAGTATGCAATTAAAGGAATAAGATTTAAAGTCGCACACTTGCAGTCACTAATGCGTTAAGTTTTTAATCTAGTGGGCACGGGATAGGAAATTTTTAAGATTCTAATGCAGAAGCTCACTTAATCGCGAGGGATCAAGCCTTAGAAATTCTTCAACAATGAGTTTGCAACTGAACAAAGAGAAAAAGAGGTCGCTCACTCGCTAACTATTGTAAGTTGGAATATTTTACAGCATGAGTGAGCGATCAGATAAAGCATATGACAAAAAAAAATGAACATCGCTCACTCACCCAGATCCAAAAGTAATAATTTGAAAGCCAGCGAGTCTGCGATTATGGAATAAATAAAAGGTGAATAGATACTCGCTCAGTCGCTAGGATTCATATGATATTAAATATTGAGCAGTGAATGTGCGACTAGTTGAAGAGAAGGTAATATCACTCACTCGCATGAACTTAAGAGTACAATGAAGAAAGATAGTGAGTATGCGACTGCCGAATGATGAAATGTAAACTAGGTCATCGCTCACTTGCAGAAGATGAAAGGCAAGGTAAAGAGATATGGCAAGTAAGTGACTGATTAAAATAAAGGGTCACATCGCTCACTTGCAAGCACTATTCCAAGTATGAGTAAAGTGCAGTGTGATGGCATCAGATTGATAGGTGGCTATTTTTAGGCTTATGAGTGCAAAAAGGGGAGAAAAGTGTACACTCTTTTCCAGCTATGATCAAATAGTGCAAATTAATGGCAGCATTAGTGACAGAATGATGATTTCATGATAGTGCAAGTGCAAGAATTTGGCATTCAAGTGGACAAGACACAGGCTTTAATAGCTATAAGTGTGAATGATTGAGTTTGATCTTATAAAACTCTCATTTTTGCATCCTGAAATCTTCTGTAAAGAGTTAAAAAAAAGAGAGCTTATTGGTCTAGAGAATTTTATTTGAGATAGTAAAATTCAAAGAAGAAGGATGAGTCAAGCTATGGTTCCTGCTACCTCACAAGGGACTAAGAAGAAGAAAGAAGTCACATTGAAGAAGTACACAGAAGAGTTTGCTGAGTTGCTACCTAGAACTCTAAATATAAATAGCGCAAACTGGGAGGAATGGAACGATAAATGGTCTTAATGCAGAAATTTGGTAACCCCAGATTATTCTGGTAATACTTTGTTTCATTATTTCTAGAATAATAGGATCAAGCCAGTTCCAGTTTGTAATCCATGGGATTTTAATATGGCTAAATTGATTGTGCCTGATGTTTATGTTGATATTGGTCTTATTAAGGAGTTAGCAAAAAACTATTGTCCAGTAGCTAGGGTAATCAGGAAAAAGAATAAAGAAACCCTAGTATCCATAGATAGAAGGTCAGTGGTAGAAGTATTTGGAATTACTGGTGCACTTTGCACAGATATTGATTTGAAGAAAATTAAAGCTGATTATGTCAAAAGAGAGCATTTTATTAAGAAGTATGAAATGCCTAAATTTATGCCTAGAGTAGATAGGCATCTGGTGAAGATTCCAGATAATTTCAAGCCACCTTCTGACTTATCCCTATTTCATCATTATGTAAAATGCACAGTCTATGGTTTGAGTAGGGTTTTAGGCTTTGATGGAGATTCTACAGTATCTCAAGAGATACTTATGATGGAAATGAACATCCAACACCCAGAGGTCAACACTGATTATGACTATGTGGGTTACATAGTTGATGCTATCCATGCTGCATTATTAGAAATATAGTCAGATAATCTAACACCCACTTTCAAACATTATTCCCATCTAATGTACATGATTTTATATTATAACAGAACATCAATGGATAAAGAGCTTGAGGTGTTTGTCTCAGAGTATGGTGTAGAGGTACCAATCCAAAGATGGACTCAAGTGTGGGATAGTTCATCTATCAACTCATCATTTGTATGTTTTTGCAACTGGATTGTGGATCCAATTTTTAATCTATTGGGAAAAAATAGGCAAAGGCTTCTGTATGAGGTTAGAAAGATTTTGAGACCTTGGGAGTATGTCCCAAATTGGCCCATCTCTCACAATTGGGCTGATTTCTTATTTTTTGATTACATAACTATCATCAGAGTATATGGTTGCACTCAGCCTCCTCACATTCTTCCTAAATTTGTTCCTCCCAGAATTTCTTTCTTAGAATTTGTATGGAAAATTACTTGGTTAGATAAGGAATTTCTAGAGGGGCACAAGAAGGGAACTGTTATCCCCAGGTTATGGGTGGGTTTTGATTTCTCCATTGGGAAGAAAATGTTTGATGTGATAAATTATTTCTTAAAGCAATATAGAATGTCTGTAGCAATTGCCAGATTCTGTGATCCTGAGAAATTTGTGCAGACAGCCCTAAAAAGGATGACTCCTTGGCAAAAAATTAGAGACCATGAGCCATTGGATGATGAGGATGTTGTGAGGAACAAATTGAATAAATAGGAATTTTAGGATAGGAGAAGGAAGTGGAATGACCTCCTAAGAGCAGAATCTGAATGGAAAGAATCAAATAACTCATTCTCTGGTTTCTTCCCTGATCTCTCATATTTCCAAAGGATAGAGAAAATGCTAAAATCCTATGAAACTTTAATGTCACAAGTACCTCAATTTAGTGCTGAAGATGCACAATCTAAAGGATCCCCTGTTCTAATTTCTTTACATGATCAAGAGCACCAAGAAGAATAGGAGGAGGAACCCTTGAGGAGGTAAGTAAACTCAAGATAGATGTTGTCAAAGGGGTTAAGGAAGATTCTACATTGGCAAAAACACAATCAAAAGATGTATCACAGGAACAAGGCATGAGTGCTATGTCCGTCATTTTACTCATATTGTAGCACAGAATTGAAGTTTTGAAACAAAAAATTGATATAGTGTATACATTATATGGATCATTACAAGAGGCCTCAAAGATAGCTGCGGAAGCTATGGTTTTCTTAGAGCTTGCCTTCAAACTTTGGTCAGGAAAGGAAAGAATTTTGGACAAGCTAAAAATAGATATGTTGTACAGTGATGACTTCCCAGATAAAGTAACATACACTATTGATATGGTCAGTAAGTTGAATGATACTTTTGCCTTTTTTAATGGCAAATCTGATTTGATAAATAGTAAGTTGCAACTATTTGGTGATCAATGTCCACCATTGATCCCAAAAATTTATGAGGAAACAGGGGTTTTGAAAGCACAATCAGTTTGGGTATCTGGTTTTAATGCTATACTAGGAAATCAGGATATAAAGCAACACTTAGAAAAGGACACGAATGCAGAATATTTCCACTACTACATTTGGGGCCAAATTTTGATAGAAGTTTCCAACGGGTAACTTTTTCTTACAAATTTGGTGTTTTTTTTTTGTAATAGGCCCCGATGATGTCGATATTCTGATGGGTGTTTAATTGACCATCAAAATTCTGATAGATTCAGGGTATACATTAAAACAAAAAAGTGAAACAGCCTCATCATTTTTATTTCAATTGGAGAGTGGGAGAAAAGGAGCGACAGCTGAGCGCGGGAGAAGGTATGTGATTTCTTCATCTTTTGAGCCTCTGGCATCATATTCGAATGCATTTCATTTTATTTTTGAGGGAGTTTCTCTCTGAAATGATCACATTCTATTGGTGTCATGCCCTAGCCAGTGCTTTATCTCTATTATTTGATGTTATTGGTGCTTGTGCTCAAGGATATCGATTCACTGTATTCAAATGTTTGGATTCACGTTTGTTGATATTATTGGCATATGTGTTTAATGACACCATTGTATATTGTTGTCACTAAAATGACTGCATTCTACTGGTGTCGTGCCCTAGCCCATGCTTTAACTTCATTATTTGATGTTATTGGTGCTTGTGCTCAAGGATATCCATTTTTTTGAAATGTTGACTGTGGTTATCAAATGGACAGCCCGTGAGCTTCTAGCTAGGTGCCATTTGTATTGATAGCTTAGGGCATCAAATGTATTGTATCATTGATA
>MU225864.1:974899-1030554 GCA_018584345.1 Thuja plicata
CTTGACAAAATATTTGCATTTGACCAATAACTGCAAGCAACTGAATGATAAATCCACATACCTGTATCTTTGTAAAATACCTGGAACATCAAAAAGATGGCTAAGTGGCTGTTGCCATGATTTTTATTTACTGAATATGGGAAAAAAAATACCAAAAAAAATTGAATAGAAAACATGATTGGTTATTTCAGAGAGCATTCATGATCAAATAAAATGCAATGCCTTCTCTCGCGCTCAATCAACTTTCACCCGCTCATTTTCTCCCACTCCTTTTCTCAACAAATGAAATAAAAATGATTTGGCCGTTTCAAAATAGTGAATCGATAACCTTGAGCACAAGCACCAATAACATCAACTATTTTGATCTGTGGGTACCCTAATGTTGGCAAGAGTTATTTTATTAATAAGATTACTCTGCAAGCTTGAAGAACAATATATTTTGGCAAATGAAGAGTAGAAAGATGATGATATTCCTAAGATCATGGATGGACACAATGTTGTAGATAGAATGGAAGACATCTTTCTAGAATGGCCCTAGATCCTTCAAAAATTGGGTGTAGGATCCAGACCCAAGCTAAAAAGATGTCTTCCTTTTTGTTGTGGAATTATCGCTTCTTTGGCCTGCACTCATTCCTCTTCTTAAAAATGGTTATCTAGAAACTTTGGATATTGTTTCTCATCCATGCACGAAATGTTCTAGTGATCGTATAAAATTACTTTAGGCCTCCAGTATTGATGAGATGTACAAGTGTAAAATGTTTTTGCGAGACTGGGATCAATTTGTGCAGTGTACATAAATGCAAGGTGGTGATTATTCTCGACGATCAATAGGTAGCTAGGACTAAAGATAACATAGCTCAAGAGACCAAGGTTGTCTCTTTCTTTGGTCTATATTATTGATAGAATACTTTACATTTCATTAGCTCATCAAATCTAGAGATTTGAAAGAATTTAATAGAATATTTTCATGACAACGTATATTATTTAAGTTGACGTTGCACAAATTTATCTACTCTGCACACTTGTATACTATGAAGATGGCGATAAAGAAGCATCTCCTACCATGGCCATGCTTCTTTATCATCATCCTCATAGTCTACAAGTGCATGAAGTAGATAAAATCGTGCAACATCAACTTAAATAATATATACGTTGTCATGAAAATATTCTATTAAATTCTTTCAAATCCCCAGATTTGATGAGCTAATGAAAGGTAAAACATTCTGTCAATAATATAGACTAAAGAAAGAGAGAACCTATGATGGTCTCTTGAGCTTTTTTATCTTTAATGTGCATATCCATCGGTTTTTTGACATTTTATAATTAATTTCTGGCATTAGTGGTATGCCTTCGACAGATAAAATGTCAGAGAATTAAAATTTATGACAATTCTTCTGACAGTAATGCTATATGTTTTACAAGGCAACCTGTCGAAGAAATGTTGCACTATTGTCGCTATTCCGACAGTTAAAGTGTTGCAAATATCAAATTTTTGACAGAAAATTTGACAGTAATGTTATTTGTTTTCAACAGTTATTTCCAACCGAGTTGTTATATTTCTGATAGGTCGCTGTCTAAGAATTCTGATGGATGAACCGCAGAAAATGTCATAATGAAGTTGTTGTCATGTGTAAGTTTTCAATGTGATGTTGTGTCAGTAAATGGATAGATGTGTCTTCTATCACAATTTCCTACACAAAAATGGCGACGGACTCATGTGTTGAAATATTGACAAATGAGCTTTGCAAATCTGACAAATGGCCTTCAAAATTTGGCCCCAAATGTACTAGTCTGCAATGAACTGATTGATAGCCTTTTCAAAGTTGAAAGAGATATGACCAAATTTGTGTCTGAGGCCAGAACTGCCATGGATGCTAGGTGGGTGGAAGTTGTTGCTAAGCTAGAAGAAGAAAATGCTTTTGATTAGCCCACCACCAAAGAAGTAAACAGGTGGGAGGCAAAGCTGAAAGGATGAAGAGAACATTGCTGCCACCCGTGTTCGGTTACAAGATTTTGTCTCTAGTTTGTTGCAAAGTTGTTGCAAAAAGATTTTTGTAAATTTTACCAGTATGTCAGTAGCTTGTTGCATCCTTATGTTATAAAAGGATTCCAAGACTACTGGGAAAAAAGATAGCCATTTCATTTTGAGAGAATACCAATATAATTGTAAACTTTGGTTTGAGACCAATATAGTAGGATTTTGGAGAAATCTTTGTTGAATGTAGTAAGTGATTATGACTTTTGAATAAAATCTAGTTCACAGTTTCTGAAGCATATAATGAGTATTGTGTCTTCATTTTAGTATTTTTGAATCTTGTTTAAATTGAATGTTTTAAGGAATATTTAATTTATATATCTATTAGGCAGATTATGAAATACTTCCAGGGTTCTTTCAAGGAGAGAATAAAAAATGCCTTGGAAATGTTTCAATAAGATTTAGGGTATAAAATGAATTTGATGGATTAACTTGATTAAGTGTACTGAGATATATGTACAAGGTATATCTATGTTTATGTCAGATTCTATAATTGCCTTAAGTCTTGTCCATAATCAGGCTGGTTAAAATTGTTCATAAATGACTCCATGCCCTAGGATTGAGCACTAGTCTATTTTCATTTAATCAAATGACTATCATTATTAAAATTAATCTTTACTTTCAGTCTATTCTATTTTAGTAAAAGTTACAGTGATTAATTCCTATAATTTCATCCATAATTAATTAGAATAATTCAGTGATTTCATTATTCTAAGTTTTAAAGGGTAATCCCGCCTGAGTTAGTGGAGCTCAAAGTGTAGGAGGTTTCAAAACCTTGTGTCTGTTGTTCTACTCTTTTCTTGGTCAGTGTCAGGGATAAATAGAGCGAACCCTTTGAGGAATATTTTCACATCACCAAGAAAAGGAACTAACACATAGTCATTGACATAACCGATGATCCAGCAACATAAATACAAAAAGATGAAGATGTCACTGTTATCAAGGACAAAACTGATGAACAAGGCAACACATTTGATACTTCACAGGTGAACATGCTAGGAAACATGCCAATATTGATGCAAGCCATCAATATACTTTAGGAAAAAGACAAAACACTTGACAAAGATACAAGTATTTCTGAGGATGCAGGGGAATAAGGAAAGAAAGACAAAACTGATGATCAGAAGGACATTGGAGACACTCAAACTGTAACCAAAACTAATAAGGTTACAGAAGGAGAATCAAAGCAAAAAAATGGAGACACAACAGAGAAGGATGCACAAACAAAGATAGATGAAGTACATAAGGGAACAAATGAAGGAGATAAACCTAAAGATGGCACTCCTAAGGTAACCAAAAAAGTTGCAATAGACAATGTAAAGGTTGATGTGGAGACGTCCACTAAAAACCAACAAGATAACACCGAAGCACAAAAGTAAAAAGATGCAACACCCCAAGTCACTTCATCAAGCACAACAGACAAAGCCAAGAAATTGGCTATGGTTCTACACTCAAGTGAAACACAAAAGAAGAAGAAGAAGAAGAAGAAATCCAAAAAGAGTAAGTTGGAAGTCACTTTAGATGAAATCATTGAGATACCCAAATGTGACCCAACTACACTTGATTATGAAGCATTGAAATAATACAGTGAAATATGCCAGAGGAAGGCATTACATGAGAAGATAAGAAAGAAACACCAAGACTCCATGGTACTAGAAACAACTAGGGACATCTTGCACTAGATTATACCCGATGTTGATGTTCATCAGAATAAACAATGTAGAACATTGATGCAGAGAAGGAAATTAAAGAGAGAGAAGAGCAGAAATATCAGCATAAGCTTGTTGAAAAGATCAGCCAAGAAGTGGCATTTACCAAGGTAAAGCTTTCAGAATTCATAAGTGAATTAGATCCTATTATTTCTGAAGCTATTTCCTTGAATCAACAACTAAGCACACTAGAAAATTTCATTAAGGAACATAGTGAAAACATAGCAAAGTTAGATTCAGATCTAGCTAACAATGCTAAAAGCTTAACCACCAGAGACAATGCAATTAAGTTGCATTATGAGAAGATTATTGAGATTAAAAGGTTAAGGCAAGAACTGTGGGAAGCAAAAACACAATTCAAGGAAGAGGTCACCGAGCTCTAGGCTCAACTTCTACCAAATTTGACACTGCTTCAACAACATATCATTTTAGTAAGACAACTAATAGCGACCCTAGAGATGTTTGTAGTAGACAACATCTATTATATGCATTCAAAGATCACACTCGAGCACATGGCTCTAGAGAACCTCAAGGACTAGTGGGAGAAAATTATGGAAGACATGAAGTCTTCACACTCTCACATTTTTTATAAGCTATACGGTATACACCTTTTCTCTTAATATCAAACAAGGGAGAAAATATGATATGTACTATGTACTGTATAGATGGAAAATATTAATATGTATAGATGGGGAAGCTAAATAGTACTACAAATAAAGTAATATAGAGGAAAAATAATGATATACCATCATATACATAGGGGGAGTCATGAAATGACTAAGGATATGACTAAGGATTATATATGATGTACATACTTAACATTTTGTTAGTATTTTGCACATATCATTTTTTGATACTAATGTCAAAGGGGGAGATTGATGACATTATTTTTTCATTAATATGCAAAGACTACTTTCGATAAGCATACACCGAAAGATAGAACAAAGAGAAAACCAAAAATCAGATATAAAGAGATCATTGAAAAATGGCTAAGTATAAAGGAAACCAACGATATAGTTTTGTGTGTAAACTGAAATTGCAAAGTCAAAAGGATAAAGAGGAACCCGAAAAGCAGGTTATAGTGAAACCTGAGAGATAATTAAAGTTCAACCTGAGAAACATTTCAAGAAAGGAACCTGAAAGATAGTCAATTGATTTCAGAGCATAACTGATCGACGAAAATTGAAAGTCAGTTGCAGCCCGCAAAAAGTGGATCTGATTTCCACGTCAGATAAAATAGTCTTATTTTATTTACAGAATCTTGATTTGTTTTTAAAACCATTTCTTTAGGGACAAGAAATATGAATGTAAGTGTTTCAATCATTCTAACTGATTTAAAACACATAGACTATGAGATCAAGGTAAAGTTGTAAACTTGATCGTAGAGTTAATATTGTTTTATGTGAAACTTGATGAAGTCAATCTATCTTATAAATAGATGATGCAATCATTCATTATAATGAGAGGAGAAAGGATGTGAATAGATAAGAGAGGATGAATGAAGCTTAAGAGCACATCTATGGATCAAAATGAAAGTTTCAAGAACCAGAACAAAAAAAATGTGAATTTGGTTATCAAGAACCAAGAATAGGGGCAACCGAGAAACAAAGGTATTATTTAATCACATTAGGTGATAATATTATTCATGTAAACTTAAATGGATCTGTAATTAGCAATAGGAGATTGCATACACCAGGTCAAATTGTAATTTTATATCATTCTAACAAGTGAAGCAAAGTGTAAATATCCTTTCAAGGAAGGTGGATTTAACAGTCCAACTATAAATCTCTTAACCAAGTGCACACTCAACAGTGTTGCAAAATATCTTAACAGATTAGACTTTAACAGGTCTCCACCGATACTCTTAATAGGGTAGATCATCAGAAGTGATCAAATTGTAAGCCTTAACTAGCCCCTTCCAATCTGAAAATAGTGAAGATTTTGTTGGTGTCATCCCCACCGTAGTTTTTACTTCCTAACAAGAGTTTTCTACAATATCATATCTTGTTTTATGTGTCAATTACTTTCATAAATGTTTCTATGAATGATAACATGTTTGTTAAGTTAAAGAATTGATAAGTCTTACACAAAGTTGGAATAGATTAGATGGTTGGATATACAATTGATTACACAATGGTTAATTGATAAAAGGATATAAAAGTTTTAGAGGTATTGATTCACCCCTCCCCTCTCAGTACACACTTCCCATTAATTCTAATAGATTATGCAAAGAATCTTTGTGACATTTTCTCCATCCCTGGGTTTTCTTATCTATATTTCTCTTATTGAAGCATAATATAGTGGCTAATATTAGAGAAATCTTGGAGTTCTTAAGCCCTCTTTCTTTCTGCATCTTTGTGCACTATTGTGGATGATTGATTTAGATGATCTTGTGGATTTTATTCATCCCCTTTTATTTTGTCTCATTTTTGTACCTATTTGTTGGAGTGGATGTTTGTTTGCAGGTCATAGTCTATTTCTATTCCTTGAAAAATCTATTCTTTGTGAAATATTTTCTTTCCCTAAATACTCTCTTTTCATCCCAGACCTCTCTATGAAACACTTTTGCAAGCCTATTCAGGGAGTTGTGCTTGTTTTTAATCACAGATTTTATGCTAATTCTTAGTCATTGTGTTATGATTCATGCCTTTTTTGGTGTATTACCTTGTAGGTTAAGGTTTTCTTTCAGTTCTCCTTCTATCCCTTTTCTCCCAAGTTTACTTTTCAAGTTTAAAGAGAAAAATACGTGATTACCCAAGAGGAACCGACCTAGAATCTAGAGGTTTCACTTTAGTTAGCAAAGGTCCCACAACCTGGAAGTGATTCCCATGTTATACCAAATCATTAGAATTGAGAGTTTAATAGGGTGCAAATTTTGTGTATTCATCACTCCATCTTTCATTTGGTCCCTTCCTATCACAACCAATTTCTTACTAACTGTATTCTAACTAGCACATGTATTTACTTAGACACATTGTACATTATAGGCTTGCATTCATTTATTGCATAAGAAATCAGAATCATAAGCATGTGCATAGTAGATCATATAATCAATTCATCCATCATCAATAACATCATAACTAACATAGGAATTCTTTCATCATCACCATATAGTGATTCAACATTATCAACAAATTAATGCTCATCTAATGCATTTTTTATGCTTAATTTGTTGATGGGGCATATAGTCCAGCTACTGTCACTAGGGCATGCTCGGGTAGGATCAAAATAGAATATTCTTTGATACAACATGACAAGCCACATTATATCAAAGAGGGGAAAATGTAGACACCCTAAAATGGACAGACTTGTGACCTTACATTAAAACACTAATTTTCATCTATTAATTAATGGTTTTTTTAACTAATCATCTATTTCTTCTAAATTCATTCCCCAAATCATTTAAATTTTTTCTCAATATTAATTAAATAATTAATTTTATTTAATTAATTGACATAATCAATTAATCTTTGTAAATTAATTAAATTTGATTTCCTAAAGTTTAAATTTAAATATTTAAACATATTAATTAACTCTTCTAATTAAATTAATTTCATTGAATTAATTTAATTTCACTCAACAATTTAATTCTAAATCAAAACTAATTCAATTATCTCATGTTTGAATACTTTCATTACAAAAATCAATTAAATATTCAAATAAATCCTTTCTCAAGTTAAAAAAGGTAACTCTTGATCAACTTTGTAGTTAACTAAACATCCACTCTTCTCTCCAAGTTGAAGAGGTGGAGTTTACTGGTTGCTTTTCAGTTAACTAAACATCCACTCTTCTCTCCAAGTTGAAGAGGTGGAGTTTATTGATTATTTCTCTAGTTCCTTTTGATCTCAACCATTCATTCTCTAATCTCTGGGATTGATTTCAACCATCAAAATCATTTTCTATAATATATATAATCAACCCTTCACAACCATTTGAAGGATCTAGGATTTCAAGATTTGTGCACACTTACTCTGTAGGATTCTTGTGAATCATTAAGGATTCTTTTGATCATATCAATATCATTTTCTCAACACTCCCAAGTCATAGATACTGTCGATACCAATATTGAACACTATTCATCCAGTGTTTCAAAAGGAGTAGAGAGAAGCAATATAAGCCTTGAGCATCATGGTTCGCATTCATTTGTTTTCCTCTTTGATTTCTTATTATTTTATTTTCTATGGATTCATTCTTAGTATTTCTAATTTCTTTCCCCCATTGAAAATCAGTTCTACTAACCCTTGTTATTTGAGTTGGAGCAGGATTGGATCTACACAAGTAGACTTTCCATACAAAGGCATATTCACTATAAAAGAGCATAAACAATGGAAGCTATATTTTATGGCTCATACACACAAAAGGGTTCAGGTGTCAAAGTGGTACTTATCACACCACAAGGAGATTCAATCCCTAGGTTATATAGATTAAACTTTTATTGCACCAACAACATTGCACAATATGAGGCATTAATCATAGGGTTAAAGATTGTAGTCCAATAGAAAATCAAACATCTACAAGTGTATGGTAATTCCCAAATTATCATCAACCAAGTTAATGGAAACTATGATAATAAGGATGAGAATTTAATCCCATATAAATTCATGATAGAGTATTTTAAGTTGTACTTTTATCATATCTCCTTTGAGAAAGTCTCTCAGGCTGAGAAAAAAGTAGTTGATGCAATGACCATAGTGGGATCTTTGCTAGAAATGCCTCATGAAGTTACACATTGTGAATTACTCATTGAACAACTCATGGTGCCTTCCTTTGAAGTCCCAAATTCTAAATTTTTGTGCGATATTGTTGGTCCCAATTCCCCTTGGTATCAAGATATTACACCTACCTTAAAGACCAATTTGTATCCCCCAACCTATCTAAGAACCAAATGAGATCCCTCATAGGAAAATCCTCTTGTTATGCCATTATTACCGATACACTTTATAGAAGAAGCTTAGATGGTACAATTCTTAGATGTCTCAATTTTCAAGAAGCACACTTGACATTACAAAAGGTACATGAAGGTATATGTGGTGCCCATTCTATTGGTCTAACCCTTGCTAAGGAAACTTTGAGAATTGGGTATTATTGGCCAACTAAGGAGAATGACACTTGCAAATTTGTTTAGAACTATCACAAGTGTCAGATACATGAGAACCTCATTCATGCACTGGCTCAAAAATCTTAGTCCCTCACATCACCTTGGCCCTTTTCAAAATGGTGACTAAATATTATTGGAAATATACACCCACTATCCATTAATAGTCATAAGTATATCCTTACTTCTACTACATATTTCACAAAGTATATTAAATCAATTTTGATGACGTACATAACCAGCAAGCAAATTTTAAAGTTTATCATAAGCCAGTATGGAGTACCTCAAACCATTATCACCAACCATGGTACTCCTTTCAAAAATGGTAATTTCCAATACCTTTACATCCAATTCCATATCCAACATGATTTCTCTTTTCGATACTATCCTCAAGGTAACGACCAAGATGAGGTGTCAAATAAAACTATCCTCAAAATTTTCAAGAAGATAGTCATTGATGCTAGTTGGGACTGGCACATTGTTGGATTACTGAGAGGGGGTTGAATCACAAAACTATGATACTTAATACTTAAAAACTTAACTCTGATTCAACTCGGTAGGATAAACAACAATTACAACCGAATCACCAAATATCTCAAATAACTTAAGCAGTAACTTGCATAATCAGTAAACAACATGCACATTAATCATTCAACAAATTTTACAACAAACTTAATGAGGAAACCCAATTTGGGAAAATACCTATGGTAATTGTCACCCACAAATGAAAATACTCTTCTAAAGTATGCTTGATTAAAAGCTTATCCTGTTAAAGATTACAATACACATTTGCTAAATATGATCCAGTTAGGGGATTTACCTCAAACCCGTTAAGATCTTCACCTTGTTAGGAGTGTTCTGGTTAGAGGGATTTTGAATACTATTTTAGAATGTCACATTTCTAATGGATTTTACAAAAGACTATTAAGTTCACTCGGTTAAGAGATTTTTTTATTACACATGCAAATAAGCAACAATATATAAATGGTCTATTAAAGTGTAACTACCTCTTGCTTGATTAGATCCCTTTATGCTCTCTCTGACTACTAGCATCAACACTTCATTAATCTCTTCACTTAGACCCATATTTATCACTTCTTTTCTCTTCACTGCATCACTCAGTAGCACTTCAACTCTTCAAATTGCTAGTCATTTGTTCTTTGAATTCATCCTTTAAATAGAATCTAATTTTTCTTCTTAATCTCCTTGATTAGGATTTCCTTCAATCATGCTCATTCGTTAGATTAAATTTTCTAAACTAATTTAGCGAACTTGAAACTTGCTTAGTTGCTTTGGCATCACCTTGGAACTTGCACTTTTTTGGACAATAAAACTTTACTTTAACCGCTTAATCTATACCATAGATTTCTTCCTTGAATTTTCTCTTGTGTGGATCTTGTAACCAACTTCCTTTTCATTCTTGGAATCCTCTAGATTTCTATGGCGTTGCATTAAATGTGTTCTTATCCTTATTTCTCACATCTATTATGTTCGGTGACTAACTCTCAGTTTGGTGACTAACATGAACTACTCGGTACTTTAATATCTCAGTGTCATGACCAACTTTCATAGCCCTTTACCAACAAACTCTCTCGCTTGGTAAGATAACTCTTTAGTCTTACCAAATTTCTCAATCTTCTTTACCGACTTGATAAAGTAGAAACCATTTATCTCAAAATGATCTTATCATTATATGATATTTATCTATTGCCCAATTAAATCAAATCCAAAGATATGTCAATTCAATATAAACCAAAAATCAATTTCTTAACATCAATGAAAAAATAATAACTGATCTAATTCTTTCTACAATCATCTATACCTCTGATCTCAGTCTTCATCATCATCTCCATCAGTTGAGTAACAATCTCCCTCTTTGGCATTGATGGCAACACTGTTCATCTTCTCTTTTCATCTATGATCTTTCTTGAATCCCTTTGAGCTATTTGATCTTGTTCTCCCTCTGTGTTCATTCTCTCTCAACATCTTTATTTATATTCTTCCTCTTTCCATTCTTTCAATAAATCATTCTCCCTTAGTTTTTGTATTCATCAACTATTCATTCTCCCTCTTTGACAACAATGCCAAAGGTTTCATATTCCTAAAAAATTGTTCATGCAATGGATCATACCTTGCATGTACTAATAACTCTTTTTATATAGAATTACTTTACACAACTTCAGGAAACACCTAAAGTGTGAAGACTATCATCAACTCAGAAAATATATATTCTATTGAGTCCTAGAATTGATGCAGCATGCATCTTTCTCTAATGAATGGTCGATAGGAGTAGGACCCCTAACTTACCTTGGAGATACTCAAAAGCATCCTTCGGTAGTGGTTTAGTGAATATATCTATTAAATTCTCTTTTGAACTCACATACACCAACATTGCCTTCTTGTCTCGAACTTGCTCTCTCAAGTAATGATACTTGATAGATATGTGCTTGGTCTTAGAATGCATTACCAAATTCTTTGATATGTTTATAGAACTTGTGTTATCACAAAATATAGTAACTAGATCGGTAATCTCCTCTTGCATACCTTCTAGTAGCTTTTTGATCCATACATTAGTTGCACAATTTATAGCTGCTACAACATATTCAGCCTTGAAAGTAGATTGTAATATACAACTTTGCTTCTTACTTAGCCATGGAACTAGTCTTTCTCCTAAAAAGAAATCACCTCCACTTGTACTCTTTCTATCATCAATATTTCTAGCCCAATCAGCATCGATGTACACTGCTAACTCAAAAGTTCCTCCTTTCTTGTATAGTAGACCAAAATCCTTAGTTCCTTTTAAATATCTAAATATCCTTTTCACTACAGACATATGTGAATCTTTTGGATTGGCAGAAAATCTAGCAACAATCCCAACTGCATGAGCTATATCCAGTCTTCTATGAACAACATATTGTAACTTACCAATCATTGATTGGTAGACTATCTCATTTACTTCCTTTGGCTCATCTTCCTTTGATAGCTTGCAACCAGTCATCATCAGTGTTCCGAACGGTCTTGATTCTTCCATCCCAAAAGTCTTTAGGATCTCTTTGATGTACTTTTATTGTGAAATGTAGATCCCATCTTTTACTTGTTAAATCTATAGTCCAATAAATAATTTAATATCTCCAATCATGGACATTTCAAATTTCTTTCTCATTTCTTCAGCAAAAGATCTGCATAATTTGTCATTGCCTCCAAAAATAATATCATCAACAAATATCTCAGCAATCAAAATCTTGTTAGTACTATCACATTTGAGATAAACATTACTATTAGCACTAGTTCTTTGAAATCCAATCTTGATTAGATATTCATGCAATATTTCATACCAAGCTCGTGGTGCTTGTTTCAAACCATATATTCTTTGTACAGTTTGCATACCATGTCCTTGTTGGTATTCTCAACAAATCCTTCAGGTTGTTCTATATAGAATTCTTCTTCAAGAATACCATTAATAAATGTACACTTGACATCCATTTGATAGACTTTAAATCCTTTGTAGGCTACATATGCTAGTAGAATTCTAACTCTGTCTAATCTAGCAATAGGTGCAGAATTTTCACCATAGTTAATTCCTTCTTCTTGTGCATATCCCTTGCAAACTAATATTTCTTTGTTTCTCACTATATCTCCATGCTCATTCAATTTATTTCTAAAAATTCATTTAGTACCAATAACATTTTTATCTTTGGGTCTCGGTACTAAATTCCATGTGTTATTCTTTACAATTTGATCTAACTCTTCTTTCATTGCTTTAACTCAGTCATCATTTTCTAATGCATCTTAACTCTTCTCAGTTCCAATTCATAAATTAAGAATTTATTTTCTCTTACCTTTCTCTTTTTCATAATTCCTGCATCTTTGTCTCCAAGTATCTTACTTGGTGAGTGGTGTCTCCTTACATACTTGGCTAGAACATGCTCGGTAGTTGGTGGAAATTCATTTGCATAATTTGGTGGTATTACTCTCTATTTATCTTCTTCCTTGGTTTTTGCATTCAGTAGGGTATTAGGAACATCTGGTTGAACATATATAAATCTTTGATAATATTCAGGTTCCTTCTTGTTGTCCTCATCATTTCTCTCTGCAAATTCATCAATTCTTACATTTGCACTTAACTTAAATTTGTTAGTAGATTTGTTCAGACATTTGTAAGCTTTTTCTCTTTGTAGAATATCCTAATAATATTCTCTCATCTACTTTAGAATCAAATTTACCATCTCTAACATCTTTATGAATATAACATCTACTACCAAATATTTTGAAATTACTCACATTAGGTTTGTGATCATACCAAATCTCATAAGGTGTCTTGTGTGTACCTTTCTTCAATTGAACTTGGTTAAGTGTATAAGCAACACTGCTAACTACTTCTCTCTAGTAGGTTTGAGAAAATCATTTCTCTATCATCAATGTTCTCGCCAATCCACAATGTATCTATTTCCTCTTTCAGCTATGTTGCCCCATTTTTGTTCTTCATGTTTTTAGACAAAAATGGATGTATTATGTGTTAGTAATGGTCTTAAAATCATCGTGTTAATCTTGAGTCTAGGTCTAGATTTCCCCTTAGGCTAGGAGGCCTTTATTGGGTTTTCCCAAATTAACTTCTCCTTTTGTAAGCTGGGGTTTTTATTATCAATTTCATGTTATATATTGGGTAGGTTACACTCCCAAACCCGATAAAGGTCACAGTTCAAATATCTCCATCATTGACTTTATGTGAATTTGAAATGTTTGGCCTTAACACTTCATTTTGGTATATTGGCAGAAAATTGGTTCTAAGCTTCTCCTTGGTGGAAAATTGACTCTCAAGGGCATTTTCCACCAAAAATTTTTAAGTGAAAAAAACAAGCAAATGGTGACCTTGAGGAACATTGGTAAGGCCTAAGGGTATAACTAGGGTTACTAGTTTCAGTTGGGTCAGTAAAATGGGAATCTATGGCCCTTGGCGGAAAATTTATTTTTGACCTTCTCCTCTGCAGATTTTACCTGCAGAGTGCATTTTCCACAGATGACAAGTTAAAGAATATCAGCGGTTGGTGGAAGTGAGAAATAGATGATTTCAAGTTAAAAAGACTATTGCACTCAAGAGTAATCTCTACAGGTAAAATAAATGATCAAATGATGAAATATTTAAATTAAGAAGTATCCTCGATGGAAAATTGGAATTTAGCTTCTCCTTGGCAGGCTTTGACCCATGAAGGCTTATTGGCAAAAAAGCAGAAAATAGCTTCTCCATTGCTCCAACAGGTGGGTTTTGACTCGCGGGGTGCATTTTCTTCCAGATCATTATACACAAGGTCTTTAAAGAAAATTCAATCTCACATGTGACTTAAGGCATAAAATAAAGATAACGAAGCTATCATATGTCATTGAAGCATTGTAAAAGGCTAAAAATATCCTTGGCAGATTTCTTAGTAAGGAGTACTCCAAAAGAATTTCTCCACCAAAGGAGAAGTGGAAAATTAATTTTCTACTACTCTTAGAAAGTTACCGTTACACTTACCCAAAGTTAAAAGATACATTCTAATGGCCCATAGAGGTGAGGTAATAAATTCAAATAAAGTTGTTTGCTTCATAATGGACATTTTCATATTGATTAGTTTTTTTACTTGTGTGGTACGAGAAGTAGGAAATTAACGGTAAAAAGAAAGAAGTTTATAAAAATTGAATAAGTGCAGTAAACAAGAGTTACCATCTATTTGACAATTTGCCTAAGTTAATATTTGTTTCTAGTGTCTCCTTGCTCTCATACCACTAAGATAAGATTTTAGTTCTCAATTCAAGTTTCTCTAAGCATGGCCACCAGATTTTTGGGATTCAACGGGTTGAATGGTATTACGTATGAATGGCACAAAATCATGTACTCTTCTCTAAGGTTTTTTGACATGAAGAACTTCCAGAATAGATTGAACATAGAAAAGATACACCCCATTACAGAGAAGTTGAAGGAGAGTGGGTTAGTCGAAGTTGGTGGCTTTCTTGTTACAGTTTAGGCCCAAGAGCTCATCTATGAATACATAGCCCGTTACAATCAAGATACCAAGAAGATTATTTTTCCCAATGAAACAGTGCTACTCTCTATTGATACAAACTTTGTCTAGAACTGCCTTCGCATTCTAGAGCAAGCTGAATACTCAGAGATGACCTACAGTTAAGCGGTCTTTGAGTATGGAGTAAAGAAGATGACATGGAGGAAGGAGATGATGAAAACCTACTTCCAGAATCCTAGGAGCTCCAAGGGAAAATTACCTAAGACACTTTATGGCACGGACCTGAAGTAAAAAATTATAGATATCCTTGTATTACTCCACAGGATCAGAGGTGAGAGCGATGCATTTTACTTTGTTGAGCATCATTTCTTTTTAGTCCAAGTGATTTTCTCCCAGCACAATTTTATTGATTGGGCTCACATGGTAAGCAAAAATATTCCAAATTCCCTCAATAGAGATAAATACCAGAATGAGTTTTACATGTCCTCAATTTTATTGTATATCCTAGCCATAATTCAAATTTGGCCAGGGCTTCCTAGGCTGAAAGAATTCCCAGATAATGTAAAATGTTATGAATTCTTTCCCTATTTACAACTGCATAATAGCTACACTGAGTATATCAAAGTCAATGATGCGTTTACAATGAGATTATGCAAGGAATTGCAAGGTTGCCCAGAAAGGAGATTTTCTACAGGAGCTATGGCATTCATAAGCCAATATGGGTGTTATTTTATCCAATTTGTAAATTTCTCATATATTCATCTTGCAGGATTTGATGACTTCCCCTTGAAGCTGCCCAGGTATCCCGATGACATGATTATGTTGGTTGAAGAAATGAGGCAAGCAATCCAAGTGAATCTAATTTGTGTAGGTGCCAGAAAGAAAGGCTACAATTTCCCCATGACCATTGGAGCCTATAGTTGTGCATCCCAGTCTGATACAAAGAATTTTTTGAGTGCATTCTCAAAAAAATTTCAATTGGAAACATATGATGTCTTGAGACCTCAGTACGACCCTGTAAACTATGCTAGAGATTACTTGCATATGGGTCGCACAATTCATCACATAGATGACATAGAAGACTGTTGGGCTAACTGCAAGGATGACCTAGAGAGAAGAGAAAGATTATATGTGAGGTTAACGGTTGAACAAATCAAAAATTTCAAAGTTAATATTATAGTTGAAGGCATCGAAGATGATGGGGGGTATATGTGTGATGAGACATACACAGAGAAGATTAAACCCCTCTCTATAATATCTAAGCCCATGCAAGGTCAAGCCATTGATGACTTGTAGACCTTAATGGATGGAATCTATAAAGGAACAGAGCAATGGACCCAATGGATGATGGGTAGAAGGAAGAAGTCAGGTAAGACACCTCCTCCTCAATGAACTCCCACAAAAGTGATAGTGAACACTCCTGTAGTAGCTTTAGTGACTATCCCAACCATGGCCAAGAAACCAGCAGGTGGAGGCAATGAACCTCCTGAGAAGGCAGTCCCACTAGAAAAGACAAGCATAGATGGCTCAGTTCCTATCATTGGTTCGACAGAAGGAGCAGTTTCCATAGATCTGGTCAGGCCTATAGCTAAGCCTATTAAAACTATGAAAATAGAGCAACCAACTCAAGATAGCACTTTGGATGTGTAGGGTGACACCCCAAGGCAAGACTCCCCGATTATTATGGAGGTGGGTGAAGAAAGTTCCAGCACTTCGGCTACTAAATCAGATGAAGAGGCCAAAAATCAACTGAAGGTTATTTAGGCCACTAAGGTAGTCTTCTCTTCTTAAAATCTAGTAAATCCATTCACCTCCAGACCAAATTCTACTCCCTAGGTTGTCAGGAGGTTTTTTATAGATGAATTGGTCTCTACAATTAAAGTTACCAACGATGATTCTTGGATCAAGAACACCCTAGAGCATTAAAGAAAGAGGATTGAAGAAGGAGCTCCCAGTAAGGATACTCTTTTGAAGACCTTACAATCTAGTTCCACTATGAGTAAGGTGAAGATAGCAAAGATGTTGTCTACTTTAGGTCGAGATCCAAAAAATGAGCACTTCACCATGGAGGTAGAAAATCCTACAAAGGAAGGCAGGCTGGAAGATTTAACTACTTCTGATTTTGAGCTACAATCATTTGATATGGGGTTAGCTCGCCATGATACCAAGGTGGATTGGTGGAAATCAACTAATGTAGTAATTGAAGAGGATTTTGAGGAGCTTAAGGTTGCAAAGGTGCACCTCAAAGAAGAAGTTGATGAATTGACTAATTTCATCAGGCAGTTGGTTACTCCAATTGTGAGCATTCCTAGCTCACAACCCACTTTCGACCCCAATACTACAGAGAATCAAGTCATCATTTCCAAGTTGCAAGAAGACAGAAACTTTGGGAAAATTGACAAAAGGTGGATCAAGAGACTCAATTCTAAAGGGCTCGTAGTTGTTGAACAATTGGGTAATGTTATGCTAAAACTGGAAATGGAGAAAAATAGTGTTCATGAGAACTTATAGACTCTCACATTAGAAAGGGAGAGGTGTGAGGACTACATATTGATGCTGCACATGGTAGTCAAAATGAAAGATAAAGAGGAAATAAAGGCCAAAATCTTGCAAAAGGTAGATGAACCCTTAATTGAATGGCTTCAAAGCCTACAATTTAAAGCTGAGATAATCATCCAAGCTAAAGGAGGGTTACAGCAGACAGAAGCCAATATCAAAGAAGAAAAAAACAATGATTATGGACTTCTCAAAGGTCTTCACATAGAGTCACAGACAAGTGGCCAAGGAAAAGAACTAATTAGAGTGGTTCAAATGCAAAAATATTTCTTTGATTATGTAGATAAGTTGGCAGAGCAGTCTTCCTCTAACCTGGATAAAGTACTAGAACTCCAACAGTTGTGCGGGTGCATATATAAAGCTATGGAGGAATTGCTAGATTAGGTAGATCCAATTAAGAATATGGCCAAAGATCATTCTTGATGGCTCATCAGATATACTAATGTCCACATTAATAGACACGATGAGCTTGTTCCAATCATCACAGTTGTTACCACCTATAGGGTGAATTTAGATAAGGGGAAGAAAAAAAGACATAAATATTTCCCCGTTATACAAAATTTTGATAGATCCTATAATTGATAAATGTTCACTTATCATTTATCATTTTTGGTTAGAGAGGTTGAACCGTTTCAGTTACATATTTTATAATGGTCAAAGCTCTGAAATCTACATGTACTATTTTAAAAATCAATAAAAAGGTCAGCTAAATTTTGGTGTAAGGACTTCATTTTAGTGAGTCAAAATTGTTCCAATGCCAAAGTTTTAATTGTTCCATTGCATTTACCTTTCTCTTAGCTTGAACATTTCTTTATATTGGATTTTCAGTTCATGATTAAACCAAAGTGTTGTATTAAGATTTAATGCAATTAATCGAGTGAAATCTGAGTGTTATTCAAAAATTGTGAGAGATGTTCTTATGAAGTGTTTAGGTTTAGATTAAATAATTGTTTTTTTATCATTGATCTTTCAGTTTTGCATTTGCATCATCATTATCTATCATTTCATTACTAGTTTTAGGAACTTATATGATTGATAAGGTCTTGATATTGGCTAGATTTAGAGTTGAATCTATTCGCCTGAACTAGTTCCTATCTAGGCCTAGCTTGGATTACCTCTTCTATTCTCGGGTCAAGAACACACCCCCATTATATTAGGAAAGAACAAAATTCATTGAAGATCAATCACTTAAGTGAGTTGTACCTACAAATTCAGAGGGAAATTAGTTATTCGATTACATTTCCCAACTGTTGTATTCAATTGTTTCTTTAATATTTGGGCATTTAAGAGTTGAAGGAAAAAAAAAAAAAGAACAATCTATTTACCAACAGATTTTTGGTGACTCTGTTGGGGAGAGAAATAGTCGCTAGATCAGAAGCAATATCATGAGGAAAGATGGTGCTTCCCCTTGAGAACATGATTCATGTGCTTCATCCAAACCTTAGATTCCAAGACGATTAAGAGGATGTCATTTCCTTGTTGAATACTTTTGCCTAGAGATACAAAAGAAACATTAAGCATTATAGAAATGTCATCCAAGTGCTTGAACAAGAAGATACTAGAGAAGAAGCACTTGAAAGAGCCATCCAAAGGAGAAATTTAAGAAGGGCACAATGTTGAGAAGACAGTGAAGATAGACTGCAAAATTTGTTGAAGCCCTAGAGTCTAAAATATTTCTTAGGAGTGTAAAGAAAGAAGGCGGTATAGACCCATTCTTTGAGAGACTTGCAAAAGTTGATTTTTCTCTACTTGAAGTACCTCGCTAAAAAAATAGAAACACTAAGATCAAAATAAGACCTCCTTCACCTCCTAAACAATCAACCCCCTTGTCTACTACATTTCAAGTGCTAACCTTGCATGGGGTGGTTTATCCTTCTATTGTAAACCTAACACCTCATCTACCTCAAGTAGTTATGGAAATTCCTTGGGCCGTCGTAGTTAGTCCACTATAGCTAGCTGCATATAACCCACTTCCCACAGGATCAAGGAAGAACTTTCCCAAATTCTCCAGAGATGGGAAAGTATCTACAGATGAGCACATCATTGCTTTCTTTGCATCCATTAATATCTTAGTAGTACAGAAAGAGGATTTTGCAGTTGGGTTATTTGTTGAGACTTTTGTTGAAGGTGCAGAAGATTGGTTTCATCACTTGCCTAATTCTTCTATTACAGATTGGGCTTCTATGAGAATGGATTTCAAAAGAAGATTTAAAACTGCTAAAGATGAGCATGCTTTGTTGACATAATTGACTTCTATAAAAAAAAAGAGCCTTCTATAAGAATGAGAGATTTTGTTGCTAAATTTAACAAACTTGTTAAACATATCCTAGTAGCTAACCAACCAAGTACAAGTAATTTGATAACATTTTTCATAAGTGCTATGCCACTCGATATTAGCTATGACTTAAGAAGGACAAACCCGACCAATTTGGATGTTGCACAGAGAACTATTGTAGAGTTAGAAGACCACATGATCTCAGTAGGGAAATGGAAATGCAAAATACAAACTAGAGATAGCACTAGAAATACCACATCATTAGATGAGATGATCCAGAAATTATCCAATGAGTTCATCACCTTCAAGAGACAACTTCCTAGATTTAACAATCCTTACCAGTGAAATTTTCAAGACCATCCTGGAAGAAATAATGACGTAAGAAATACTGATGGAAAAACATTACAATTGGCTGCTCCACAACAAAGGCTAGCCATAGAAGCTCCTCCCAAAAGGGGAAACATGTGTGCTTTTCACCTAGAAATAGATCATGATGGAGAAAGTTGCCTTGACATAGCTCATGTTTGGTAGATGCATCAAATGGATGAATGAAATGCTGGAGTATCTAGAGCTAAAATAGATTCATGCTCATATGGTGACTCTGAAAATTTATTTTTTGAGTACGTATCAGATTCAGAACAATATGTGGCATGTTATGCTACCATAGATGGGATCTCTTATGTAGTATTGACCCGGAGTCAGAAAGAAAAAGTTCTTGTTTCCACACCTCCACCAAAAAATAACAAGGTGTCTGCTTCTTTCTCTAAAGATGTCAACCAAGGAGTAAAGGTTCTGCAACCGGGTAAGGAACAAAATTATTTTGACATTATTCAATTCTATAAAGATTCCAGAATTTAGATTTCCCCTATAGACTACCTTAAGTCTAACCCTGTAGAATTGCAAAAGTTAGTGGACTATTGTAAAGGAGGGAACCATAATTTAAACCAAAATTTCATGAATTTAATAGAAAATGATTCTATATTGATAGGTCTATTTGACCAGGGAGAGTCATCTATCTTGGCTACTTCCCCAGGTCGAAAGCCTAACCCATTATATGTGTCATTGTTTATTAATGGTTGTAAGTTAAGTAATTGTATAATAGACCCTAGTGCCTCAGAAAATGTGATGCCATCAACTGTAGCTAAGGCTTTAGGTCTCAACCTCACTAAAGCCCATAGTAGATACTACTCCATGGATGCTAAAGAGGTCCCTTTGGTTGGGCATATTAAAGATGCTCAAGTAGCTTTAGGAGCACACCCTAAGAATAAAATATTATTAACCATTTTGGTTTATGATATACCTACTAGTTATGGTTTGTTGTTAAGAAGGAGGTTTTGCAAGGATCTATGAGGTGAAATAAATTTGGATTGGTCTCAGGCTTTAATCCCAGTAGGTAACAAAAAGATAAAGCTGGTTCCTGAAGAGAAAGCAAAGTTTATTTTATTAAAATCTAATGACCCCAAAGCCCAAATTTTGTACCAGGAATTAGAATTTGGCAACTACTTGATGTTTACAGATAATCATGATGAAGAATTCAAACCTAGAGAGAAGGAAAATCAGTCCTCTGCTGAAGGAATGACACCACAGATTTGGACTCTCAATTTTGACGGTAGCTATGCATTGTCAAGATTTGTTTCAGGTGTAGTACTAATATTTCCAAATGGTAAATGTGAACCCACATCTTACAAATTGGAGTTTGGAAATACCAATAACACAGCTAAGTATGAGGCCCTGCTACAAGGAATTATTGCTATGAAATAAAAAGGTGTGAAAATATTAAGAGCTTAGGGTGATGCTGAGTTAATTGTTTGCTAAGTTAAAAATAAATACTCTATGAAGAACCATAGATTAAAAAACTACAAGAACAGATTATAGGATGAAATTGAAGCCTTATACACCTTATTTATTGATTCCATGCCAAGAGACATGAATTCTAAGGCAAACTCCTTAGCGATTTCAGCCTCATTACTCCTCCCTCACCCAGATTTCAAAGATAAGAAGTATCAAATAGAGGTTGTGTATAGGCCGTCTATTCCTAGCAATGTGGAGGATTGGAAGGTGTTTGAGGATGACAAGAATCTTCTTCTATTTTTGGAAAGCGGCAGTGACTTTCATAAAAATGCTCCTGGTAGTCATAAAGGGAATTGTCATGACAAACAGAAGAAAGATAAGTTAGGGATCATCCAGCTGCAAGGTAATATAATCCCTCCTCACCTGGTCACACTTGAAAAACTTTTCAATAGGCACGATACCTTTGTTAAAAAGAAAAGGACTGAGAGAGGTCCTACTACTGGTGAATATGAGGGAATAAACATTGAAAGTGAGAAAAACCCTAAGATGATCAACATTGGGAAATGTTGTACTGAGGAAGAGAGGGAAGAAGCTAGAAAACTCTTCCTGGAATACCAGGATGTCTTTGCATGGAGTTATGAAGACTTAAAGAATTTTATGAATGGGAAAGTCAAACATCAAATTCTCTTAAAACCTGATGCTGCTCCATTCAGGCAGAAACAAAGGAACTACAACCCCAAGGTTGCTGATGCTATATTCAAGGAAGTTGATAAAATACTTAAGGCTAGGATCATATACCCTATCCACCATTCCACCTGGGTGGAAAATATAGTGCCTATGAGAAACAAAAATGGGGAAATAAGGATCTGCATTGACTTTAGAAACCTTAACCAGACTTCCTTAAGCATAAATATGCTCTTCCTAACATGGATCACCTATTGCAGATCGTGGATGGAGCTAAGATGATGTCCATGTTTGATAGTTTCTCAGGGTACAATGAGATAGAGGTGGAGAAAGCAGATCAACACAAAATGGCCTTCACTACTCCATGGGGCACGTTTTCTTATCATAGGATTCCATTTGGATTAATCAATGTTGGGGCTACCTTTCATAGAGGTATAGATATTTCCTTTGGTGATATGAAAAATAAAATAATTGGTATTTATCTAGATGATCTTACAGTGTTTTCTAGAAGAAGGGTAGATCACATGAAGGATTTGAGGAGAGTGTTGCAAAGGTGTAGAGAGGATGAGATCTCTTTGAATCCCAAGAAGTCAGTCTTTTGTGTGACTGAAGGGAAATTACTGGGTCACATTATTTCCCAAGAAGGTGTAAGAATTGACCCAAAATGGGTTAGAGCAATCTAGCAACTAAGTTTACCTATAAATAAGACTGGAGTAAAATCATTTTTCGGTCAGGTAAATTTTCTTAGGAGGTTTGTCCCAGATTTTTCAAAAATTACTAAATGTATAGTAGATATGATGAAAGGGAATTTGAATTTTAAGTGGAATGACCTTGACAAACAAGCCTTCAAGAATATTAAAAATTCCATAGCCAATGCCCCATTTTTATGCCATCCAGATTACAGGAAGGATTTTATAATTTATTGTTACTCCTCTAAGCATACCTTGTCAGTTATTCTCATGCAGGAAAACAAGGAAGGAGTTCAAGCTCCTATTTCTTTTATGAGCACACCACTAAAAAAAAATGAGTTGAAATATTCTTAGACTGAGAAACATTCTTTCGTTGTGGTAAAGACTTTTAAGAATTTCATATTCTACATTTTGCACTCTCATTTAGTAAAAAGTGTATTGAAAACCAGACGTGGGATGTAATAATAGAGGAGCATGGGTGGCTAAGACATAGGAATATGATATAGGTCAAACCCACCAAATTGGTGAGAGGAAATGCACTATGCAAAGAAATGGCAGAAAACCAGGTGGATGAAGCTCTTGAAACAAAACAATTGGTCTTGGCAGTGAGTATGCAAGACCCTTGGTTTGAAAATATTGTATATTTTTTGATGTATGGTGAGTTCCCTGAAGGATTGACTACAAAAAAAAGAAGATCTCTAAAGCTAAAAGCTTCCAAATATGTTATCTGGGAAGACAGGTTGTATAAGAGGTTGATAGATGGGACTTTCCTCAGGTGCGTTGACAAACAACAGTGGGAGAAACTGTTGAAGGTGTTTCATAATGAAGCTTGTGGGGGACATTTTTCTTCATCAGTTAATATGTTCAAGATATTAAGATAGTGCTATTATTTGTTGGGGATGTTCATAGATGCATATCATTGGGTGGAAAAATGTGAGAAGTGCAAAATGTTTATTGGAAAGCCACAGCTAGTAGTACTTCCCCTTAGACCAGTGATAATTGAAAATCCCTTCACACAGTGGGGTCTTGACTTTACTAGCCCAATAAATCCCACATCCAGTGCATGCCATACCTATATAATCATTGTGACAGACTACTTCACAAAGTGGGTGGAGGCAAAAGCAACTAAGAAAACTACTTCCGGATTGGTATGTGAGTTTATTAAGGAAAACATCCTGGTAAGGTTTGGCATACCTGTCAAGTTAGTAATGGACAATGTAGCATATTTTTCTTCTTTGGAGATAACTAAATTTTTTTTTGAGTATGGCATTTCAATCTGCCACTCATCCAACTATTTCCCACAAGAAAATGGTCAAGCTGAGTCTAGTAATAAGAACTTAGTGAATATTGTGAAAAAACTTGTAGCAAATAACCAAAGAAACTGGCACAAGAAAATCCATGAGGTACTCTAGGCTGATAGAGTGACTCCCAAAAGAGCTATTGGCATTTCCCCCTTTGAACTTGTCTATGGATTTGAAGCCAGTCCCCCACTGCCTTTGGAATTGGCTACTTGCAAGTTGAGAATAGTAGTAGAAGATGATATATATAAAGATGGTTTAGAAAAAAAGGATCATATACTTAAACAAGCTCAAAGAAGAAAGGGAGAATATGGTAGATCACATCACTCAACATCAAATGCATGTGAAGTATTTGTTTGATAAAAAAATTAGACCTCATAAATTTATGGAGGAAGATATGGTGCTACTATGGGACAAATGCAGGGTGCCCAAAGGAATGCATGGAAAATTTGATACGTTGTGGATAGGACCCTTCAAGATTCATCTCACGTTCAAGAATAATTCTTTCAAGATGACTTATCTAGATGGTGAGGCACTAACCCTGACATACAATGGTTAGGAATTGAAGTTGTACCATATCTGAATCAAAAATAGGTAACCCTTGTATTGTATATAGTTTCGTTTAGTTCTTGCTTTTGTTTTCCTTAGCTAGGTTTCCTTTCTTTGTTTTCCTTTCCATTTTTTGCCTTATTTTTGTTGTGTAGCCACCTTTTTATGAGCTTTTCAAAACTAGAGACTCGAGTTCCTTACTTGGACATGTGAATAACCAAGTCCCCAGACAGAGCTAGTTGTTGCCCCATTTTTGTTCTTCATATTTTTAGACAAAAATGAATGTATTGTATGTTAGTATTAGTCTTAAAATCATTGTGTTAATTTTGAGTCTAGGTCTAGATTTCCCCTTAGGCTAGGAGGCCTTTATCAGGTTTTCCAAAATTAACTTCTCCTTTTGTAAGCTGGGGGTTTTTTATCAATTTCATGTTATATATTGGGTAGGTTAGACTCCCAAACCCGATAAAGGTCACAGTTTGAATATCTACATCATTGACTTTATGTGAATTTGAAATGTTTGGCCTTAATACTTCATTTTGGTATATTGGCAGAAAATTAGTTCTAAGCTTCTCCTTGGCAAAAAATTGATTCTCGAGAGCATTTTCCACCAAAATGTTTTAAGTGATAAAAACAAGAAAATGGTGACCTTGAGGAACATTGGTAAGGTGTAAGGGTATAACTAGGGTTATTGGTTTTATCTGGGTTAGTAAAATGGGAATCTATGGCCCTTGGTAGAAAATTGATTTTCAACCTTCTCCTCTGTGAATTTTCACCTAAAGAGTGTGTTTTCTGTAGATGACAAATTAAAGAATATCAGCAGTTGGTGGAAGTGAGAAATAGATGATTTGAAGTTAAAATGACTATTGCACTCAAGAGGAATCTCTAAAGGTAAAAGAAAGGTAACAAAAAATTGGAATTTAGCTTCTCCTTGGCAGGCTTTGACCCATGAAGGCTTATTGGTGGAAAAGCGTAAAATAGCTTCTCTGTTGCTCCAACAGGCGGGTTTCAACTCGCAGGGTGCATTTTCTTCCAGACCATTATACACAAGGTGTTTAATGAAAATTCAATCTCACATGTGACTTAAGGCATAAAAGAAAGATAATGAAGCTGTCATATGTCATTGAAGCATTGTAAAAAGGCTAAAAATATCCTTGGCAAATTTCTGAGTAAGGAGAGCTCCAAAAGCATTTCTTCGCCAAAGGAGAAGTGGAAAAGTAATTTTTTTCTGCTCCTAGAAAGTTATAGTTACACTTACCCAAAGTGAAAAGATACTTTCTAACGGCCCGGAGAGGTGAGGTAATAAATTCAAATAAATTCGTTTGATTCATAAAAGACATTTTCAAATTGATTAGTTTTTTTACTCGTGTCACACGGGAAGTAGGCAATTAACAGTAAAAATATAGAAGTTTATAAAAAATCAAAGAAGTGAAGTAAACAAGAGTTACCATCTATTTGAAATTTTTCCTAAGTTAATCTCTGTTTCTAGCTATTCCTTGCTCTCCTACCGCTAAGATAAGATTTTAGTTCTCAATTCAAGTTCATCTAAGCATGGCCACTAGATTCATGGGATTCGATAGGTTGAATGGTATTACATCTGAATGGCACAAAATCATTGACGCTTCTTTGAGGTTCTTCAACATGTAGAACTTCCAGAATATACTTAACACACAAAAGATACACCCCATTACGGTGAAATTGAAGGAGAGCAGATTAGTTGAAGCCGCTGTCTTTCCTGTTGTAGTTTAGGCCCAAGAGCTCATTCATGAATGCATAGCCCATTACAATCCAGATACCAAGAAGATTCTTTTTCCCAATGACACAGTGCTACTCTCTATCGATAGAGACTCTATCCAAAAGTGCCTTCACTTTCTAGAGCAAGCTGAATACTCAGAGATGACCTACAACCGAGCGGTCATTGTGTATGGAGTAAAAAAGATGATATGGAGGAAGGAGATGATGAAAACCTGGTTCCAAAATCCTAGGAGCTCCAAGGGAAAATTGCCTAAGACACTTTATGGCACAGACATGAAGCCAGAAATTATAGATATCCTGGTATTACTCCATATGATCAGAGGTGAGAGTGATGCATTTAACTTTTTTGGGCATCATTTCTTTTTAGTCCAAATGATTTTCTCCCAGCACAATTTTATTCATTGGGCTCACATGGTAAGAAAAAATCTTTCAAATGCCCTCAAAAGAGCTAAATACCAAAATGATTTTTACATGTCTTCAGTTTTATTGAATATTCTAGCCATAATTCAAATTTGGCCAGGGCTTCCTAGGCTGGAAGAATTCCTAGATGGTGTAAAAATTTATAAAATCTTTCCCTATTTACAATTGCATAACAGCTATGCTGAGTATATCAAAGTCAATGATGTGTTTACAATGAGATTATGTAGGTAATTTCAAGGTTTCCTAGAAAGGATATTTTCTCTAGGAGCTATGGCATTCATATGCCAATATGGGTGTTATTTTATCCAATTTGAAAATTTCTCATATATTTGTCTTGCAAGATTTGATGACTTCCCCTTGAAGCTGCCCAGGTATCTCGATGACATGATCATGCTGATTGAAGTAATGAGGCAAGAAATCCAAGTGAACCTAATCTGTACAGGTTCTAGAAAGAAATGCTATGATTTCTCCATGACCATTGGGGCCTATAGCTGTGCATCGCGGTCTGATGCAAAGAATGTTTTGAGTGTATTCTCAAAAAAATTTCAATTGGAAACATATGATGTCTTGAGACCCCAGTATGACCCTATAAAATATGCTAGAGATTACTTATAGATGGGTCACATAATTCATCACACAGATGACATAGAAGACTATTGGGCTAACTACAAGGATGATCTTGAGAGTAGAGAAAGATTTTATGCGAGGTTAACTGTTGAACAAATCGAAAAGTTCAAAGTTAACATTGCAGTTGAAGGCATCGAAGATGATGGGGGGTATATGTATGATGAGATGTACATAGAGAAGATTAAAACCCTCCCTATAATCTTTGAGCCCATGCAATGTCAAGCCATTAATGATTTGCAGACCTTAGTGGATAGAATCTACAAAATAATAGAGCAATGGGCCTAATGGATGATGGGAAGAAGGAAGAAGTTGGATAAGACACCTCCTCCTCAAAAAACACCCACAACAGTGGCAGTGAAAACTCCTACACTAGCTTCAGCAACTATCCTAACCTTGGCCAAGAAACCAGCTCAACCAGCGAGCAGAGGCAATGAACCTCCTGAGAAGGTAGTCCCACTAGAAAAGACATGCGGAGATGGATCGGTTCCTATCATTGGTTCAATAGAAGGAGAAGTTTCCATAGATTTGATCAAGCCTATAGCTTAGCCCATTAAGACTATGGAAATAGACAAACCAGCTCAAGGTAGCACTTTGGATGTGTAGGGTGACACCCCAAGGCAAGACTCCCCGATTATAGTGGAGGTGGGTGAAGAAACTTTTGGCACTTCAGCTACTGAATCAGATGAAGAGGTTGAAAAGTAACTAAAGGTTATTAAGGCCACTAAAGTAGTCTTCTCTTCTTTAGCTCTAGTAAATCCATTATCCTCCAGACCAAATTCTACTCCCTCGGTCATGAGGAAGTTGTTTATAGATGAATTGGTCTCTGTGACCAAAGTTACCAACGCCGAGTCTTGGATCGAGAACTCCCTAGAGCATAAAATAAAGAGGATTGAAGAAGGAGTTCCCAGAAAGGATACTCTTTTGTAGGCCTTACAATCTAGTTCCACTATGAGAAATGTGAAGAAAGAAAAGATGTTGTCTACTTTAGGTTGAGATCCAAAAACTGGGCACTTCACCAGGAGGTAGCAAAGCCTACAAAGGAAGGCAGGTTGGAAGATTTGACTGCTTCTAATTTGGAGCTACAATCATTTGATATTGGTTTATCTCACCATGATACCAAGGTATCCTTGGTGGAAATCAACTAATGTAGTAATTGAAGAGGAGTTTGAGGATCTTAAGGCTGCTAAGGTGCAACTCAGTGCAAAAGTCAATGAATTGACTAATTTCATCAGGTAATTGGTTACTCCAATTGCAAGCATTCCTATCCCCCAAACCACTTTTGACCCCAATACTATAGAGAATCAAGTCATCATTTCCAAGTTGCAAGAAGATAGACACTTTGGGCAAATCAAAAAAAGGTAGATCGAGAGACTCAAATCTGAAGGGCTCATTATTGTTGAACAACTAGGTAATGCTATCCTAAAAATGGAAAAGGAGAAAAACATTGTTCATGAGAACTTATAGACTCTCACATCAGAAAGGGAGAAGTGTGAAGACTGCATAGTGATGTTGCACATGGTAGTCAAAATGAAATCTAAAGAGGTAATAAAGGCCAAAATCTTGCAGAAGGGAGATGATCCCTTAATTGAATGGCTTCAAAGCCTACAATTTAAAGTTGAGATGATCATCCAAGCTGAAGGAGGGTTACAGTAGACAGAAGCCAAAATCAAACAAGAATAGAACATAGATTTTAGACTTCTCAAAGGTCTTCACACAGAGTCATAGACAAGTGGCCAAGGAAATGAACTAAATCAGAGTGGTTAACATGCAAAATTATTTCTCTGATTATGTAGATAAGCTAGCAGAGAAGTCTTCCTCTCACTTGGATAAAGTACCAGAACTCCAACAGTTGAGCAATTGCATATATAAAGCTATGGAGAAATTGCTAGATCAGGTAGACGCAGTTAAGAATATCGCCAAAGATCATTCCTGATGGCTCATCAGATATACTAATGTCCACATTAATAGACACAATGAGCTTGTTCCAATCATCATAGTTGTTACCTCCTATAGGGCGAATTTAGATAAGGGGAAGAAAACAAAGACATAAATTTATTTCCTCATTATACTAAATTTTGATATATTTTGTAATCGATAAATGTTCACTTGTCATTTATCATTTTTGGTTAGAGAGGTTGAACCGTTGTGGTTACATATTTTGTAACGGTCAAAGCTCTAAAATCTATATGTACTATTTTGAAAATCAATAAAAAGGTCAACTAAATTTTGGTGTAAGGACTTCATTTTGCTGAGTCAAAATTGTTCGAATGCCAATGTTTTAACTATTCCATTGCATTTACCTTTCTGTTATCTTGAACATTTCTCTATATTGGATTTTCAGTTCATGATTAAACTAGAGTGTTGTATTAAGATTTAATGCAATTAATCGAGTGAAATCTTAGTGTTATTCAAAAATCATGGGAGACGTTCTTATGAAGTGTTTAGGTTTAGATTAAATCATTGTTTTTTTATCATTGATCTTTCAATTTTTCATTTTCATTACCATTTTTAGGAACTTATATGATTGATAAGGTCTTGAGATTGGCTAGATTTAGAGTTGAATCTATTTTCCTGAGCTAGTTCCTATCTAGGCCTAGCTTGGATTACCTCTTCTATTCTTGGGTCAAGAACACACCCCCATTAGATTAGCAAAGAAAAAATTCATTGAAGATAAATCACTTAAGGGAGTTGTACCTACAAATTTAGAGGAAAATTAGTTATTCGATTACATTTCCCAACTATTGTATTCGATTATTTCTTTAATATTTGGGCATTTAAGAGTTGAAGTAAAAAAAGAACAATCTATTTACCAATGAGCTATACTATTCTTCTATGGTGTCCTTGGTGCATACAATTGTCTCTTTATTCCATGTTCATTGGAGAAGAGTGTAAACTCATCAAAAGTAAACTTTCCTCCTCTGTCAAATCTTTGACACTTCAGTTTTCTTCCTATCTCTTTTTCAACTCTTGTCTTGTACCACTAAAATATCTTGCAAGCTTTTGATTTCTCTTTCAAAAACATGACAAACATCATTCTAGAATAATCATCAATGAATAGAATGAAATATCTATCACCATAGTAGCTTTGTGTTCTCATCGGTCCACATAAGTCAGTGTGTACTAAGACCAAAATTCCTTGTGTAACATAAGACTTACTTGTAAAACTTGGCTTAGTCATTTTTCCAACTTGAAATTCCTTGCACATGACATTCTTTGGTTTTTCTAATCTTGGTAGATGTCTTACTCTATTCTTTTTTCTTACTTTAATTAGGTTGTCAAAATTTAGATGACATAATATTTTATGCCACAATCATGCATCTTTAGCTTTAGCATACAAACAAATCTTAATATATTTATCAAGGTAAAATAGGTTACCTTTAGATTTTTCTCTAGTGGCAATCAGACTTCCTTTCTGATAAAATACTTTTACCTTTCCATTCTAAAATTCTAGTCAGTGACCTGAATTGTTTAGTTGTGTCACACTCAATAAATTGTACTTTAATCCTTCAACCCAATAAACATAATCACATATTGTATTATTTAATAGAATTATTAAACCTTTACCTTTCACAGGATATGGAGCATCATTACCAAATCTAACATATCCTCCATTATTTTCTTCCATAGTAATAAACTTAAGTGTATCACCAATCATGTGGTGTGAACATCCACTGTCTATAATCTAGGTTTCATTTTTACTAACATGTGATATTAGGGCTTTTTCTTCTTTCTTTTCTTCATCAAAATTGTCTGTGATGGAAACATATACAACCTCTTCTTCAATATTGTCATGTATTCCATCATTAATTAGTCCTTCATTAGCAATATGACATGACTTCTTACCTTTATTTTTGTAGTCTCATAATATTTTGATTTTGTTATCTCTTTTTTTCTCATCTTAGTTGTCTTTCTTCTCATCACTGTCATTGTCAGGGCATCTAGAAGCAATATGTCCAATCTTATTACATTTAAAAAATTTCATGGGAAGCTTACCTTTGTATTTTCCTTTACCTCTCTATAGTCTTCTAGCTAGTAGAGCTTCAAATTATCTTTCATTTGCTTCATCTTCAGCATACAGTTCTTCTAACTCACTCTTGCAGCTATAGAATCTTTCACTAGCACTACTTACATATCCATCACTACGTCTAGACTCCCTAGAAATTCCAATCTTCAAATATTATTTAAATACAGACTCAATCCTAGTAGTATCAGGTAAACTATTATCAAAATAATTAATCTCAAAAGAAATCAACTTACCAATAGTAGCATCCAGTGAAACGGTCATCTGAGGAATAGATCTTAGTTCTTGTATTGCAGACACTTTGATGGCGTACATAGGTATTAATGTTCTTAACAATTTTCTTGTCACATCTTCTTTGGTAATTTGACTTCCAGCACCTCTAATAGCATTCACAGTTTCCTTTAGTCTAGTATTGTATAGTGTAACATTTTCACCTTTCTTCATCCTCAGAGAACCAAATTTCCTTCATAACATTTTGATCTCTACCATGTATCAATTCAATCATATCCCACATCTTCTTTTTTGTATCACATCATATAATGCCATTAAACTACAAGTTAGTGAGAGTAGATGATATCTCAATCATTGCTTGTGTGTGGTCTTGTTTTTCTCTTATATGTTCTATTGTCAAGGGACTAGTTGTCGGTGGTGTATACTCATTTTCAATATAATATAGTGCATAATATCCAATACCAGATAGGTGCAACCTCATTCAGCTTTTCCATGTAGAGAATTTACCCTTATTCAACTTAGGTGCCTCCCTCTTTAACTCAAGTCCTTTTAAACTTATCTCTTGGAGTACTTAGCTCTGATACCAATTATTGTATTATTGGGAGGGGGTGAATCATAAAACTATGATAATTAATACTTAAAAACTTAACTCTGATTCAACTCGGTAAGATAAACAATAGTTACAAATGAATCACCAAATATCTCAAATAAATTAAGCAGTAACTTGCATAATTAGTAAACAACATGCACATTAATCATTCAACATATTTGACAATATATTTACCAAGGAAACCCAATTTGGGAAAAACCTGTGTGGGAATTGTAACCCACAAATGAAAATACTCTTTTGAAGTATGCTCGGTTAAAAGCTTATCATGTTAAAGATTATAATACACATTTGCTAAATGTGACCCTATTAGGGGATTTACCTTAGACCCATTAAGATATTCACCTTGTTAGGAGTGACATGGTTAGATGGCTTTGAACACTCTTTTAGAATGTCACCTTTCTCAAGGATTTTAAAAAAGACTGTTAATCAACTCAATTCAGAGATTTTGTTGTTACAAATGAAAATAAGAAACAGTATGTAAATGATCTATAAAACTGTAGCTATCTCTTTCTTCATTAGATCACTTTATGCTCTCTCTTACTATGGCATCAACACTTCATTAATCTCTTTTCTTAGACTCAGATTTATCACTTCTTTTCTCTTTACTACATCACTCGATAGCACTTTAACTCTTCAACTTTCTAGTCATTTGCTCTTCAAATTCATCCTTTAAATAGACTCTATTTTTTCCTCTTAATCTGCTTGATTAGGTTTTCCTTCAATCACGCTCAACCGTTAGATAATTTTCTGAACTAATTCAGCAAACTTCATACTCGGTTAGCCACTTCAGCATCACCTCGGAACTTGCACTTTTCTTGGAAATAAAACTTTTACTTTAACCGCTTAGTCTATACAATATATTTCTTCATTGAATTTTCCCATGCGTAGATCTTGTAACCAACTTCATTTTTTTATTCTTGGAATCCTCCAGATCACTTTTGTATTGCATTAAATGCATTATTATCCTTGTTTATCACATCTATTATGTTTGGTGACTAAATCTCAATTCAATGACTAACATGCATTGCTCGGTGCTTCAATTTCCTAGTGTCCTGACTGACTTTCATAACCCTTTATCGATAAACTCTCTTTGCTCGATAACATAACTCTTTAGTCTTACCAACTTTCTCAATCTTCTTTACTGACTTGATAAAGTAGAAACCAATTATATCAAGAAGATCTTATCATTTTCTGATCTTTATCTATTGCCCAATTAAGTCAACTCCAAAAGATATTGCAATTCAATATGAACCAGAGATCAATTGCTTGACATCAATGACAAAATAAAAATGGATCTAATTCTTTCTACAGTCATGTATACCTCTAATCTCGGTCTTCATCATTATCTCCATCAGTTGAGTAACACACATTCTGTTAAATATTTCCTATTATCTTATCGAACCAATATTTGTATGTCTACTAGAGCCACTCCATATTCACTTGTATACAAAATCGAAGCCATATTTCCAATAGAGGTTGATTTTTAGTCATTGCGAGTATCCTTGCAGAAAATTATTTCAGATGAGAATTATCATGTGTTGTGACTACAAGAGTTATAACTACTTGATATAAGAAATAAAAATGCCTTGAATCACTTAAAGGCATATCAGTAGCCCCTCCATAGGAACTACAAAAAGAAAGTCTAAATCAGGATCTTTGAGGTTAGATATTTAGTGCTTACGAGAAATTAGATGAACTTAGTGGACAAAGAAAAGCAAGGCAATTTTGAACCTAATTGGTTAGGTCCCTATATTATCACAGTAGCCTATGGGTGAGGAGCTTACCATTTTTCTACACTAGAGGGATAGCCTCTATTTGACTCTACTAATATCTTGCATTTGCGCAAGTTTTACATGTGACTCTCAAAGTAGACTTTTAAAAAAACTCTAAAAAAATACAAAGATATCAAAAAATACAAAAAAAAAATGTAAAAATGCAAAAAAATCATCACCTTGATGAAAACATGGCAAATAGGCATCTTGTGTGATAGTAAAAAGTTTAAATCAAGAAAAATAATTTTTTCTATGGTGAAAATCGCTTCAGTGGTGCCTTGGTACCATAGTGAAAACTAAACAATTTGATGCTATGTGTAAGATTTTGGATCCATTATCTATAATTATTCCTATACTGATATCCATTATCATTTCTATTAAAATGACTATGGAAAGTTGGGACTAAGAGGGGAGGGGTGAATCAGTACCAAAAAAACTTTTATAACTGAAACTACCTATAACCATATATTGTTGTATGTTATTTTCTGAATTCAATAACTTGAAATGAAAATAATGTAAAGCTCATAAAACATATCTTCAAAACATTCAAGAAATATAACTCATAACTCCATGATTTTGTTTACATAGAAATCCTTGGTTAGAGGACAAAACTATCATGGGGATGATACCTACAACCTTCACTAACTGTAGTATAAACAGTGTTCGGTTAGAGCTTACAATGTTTAGCCATTTTGATATCTTACTAGGTTAAGTGTATACAAAGACTTGTTAGGTCTACCTGGTTAAAGGATTTTACAATATCTACACTTAGAGATGTACCCTATTAAAGGATTTACAAATATAAGATCGGTTAAGATCTACCTAGTATTATGATTTACAACTCTCAATATAATAGTATCAACAAATCAATAATGTCTGCAATATTGCATCAAAAATAAATGTTGATCAGGCTCTATGTGTTCTTAAATGTGTTACTGTAACACTTCTCGGATCTTCTCTATTGTGGCTAAATATCTACTTGGTTCTCTCTTCTCTGCTCTTTATTCTTCAAATAACTCCTCTAACTTTCACTAACAATATCAACCTCCTCTCTATATCATCATCTTTCTGCTATGTAAATCATCCTTTAAATATAAGAGTTTATGCCTCTTAATCTTATGAATTAGGTATGTTGTGAATTATTTTTAACTGTTGGATCTTCTTTTCCACTCGGTGACTGTGTTACTTTTACCTCAGTACTTGGTATTTTTCTTGGAAATAAAAAAATTTCATTAACCGTTTAGTCTTCTCCATAGATCTTCTCTTTGAATTATCTCGATCGTTGATCTTGTAACAAATTGTTCTCCGTGCATTGTAGAATCACAATTAATGTTATGAAAATTCATTAAATGTGTCATTATCATGTTTAGGATCAATTAAGTAACTTGGTAGAGTAACTTCTCTTTTCTTGCTTAAATTATCTTTAGTACTCGGTAACTGTAAACTCAGTGTACTTCATATGTGCTCGGTGTAGTGTAACGTTCGATAATTCTAGACTCTCAGTGTAGTGTCTTTAGCTCTTTTGTCTTCTTTATCGACTTCACTAACTTACTCGGTGTGCATTACCGACTAGTTAAATGTTTGACTTTCTCCCTTTCACCGATTAATTCTTCTTACTCATATGACTTTGACTTAATTAATGACAAACAAATATCTTATAGAAATAAAAATCTCCCCCTTTGATATTAGTTGAGCATTTTTTGACCAAAAATTTAAAGTCATCAAAATTATTAACTCCCCCTCGGATGTTACCCTCTATAAAAAATATGTACATCTCTTATTCTCCTTTTTTTCATTTTCACATATATACTTTTTGTGATTTTGTATTGACTCTATTTCCCCTCTTATCAGAGATCTATATCTATCTAATCTATCTATCTATCCCCCTTTTTTGACAAAAAGTTTCAACAATAAAACTTATTTATCAAAATTGTTCTTATACCTTTATTGTATCCTGGCAAGTACAGTCTCCCATGTGTCTCAGAGATTTTTTAATATAACAATGTGCTCATTGATTTATGTCGATAGGTCAACTATAGTATCTAGGGTGTTGACCTCTGGAAAACTTGCTAGTTCTTTTCCTTTCTTCAAATTTATCTAGATTGATTAAATATGGGGAATCAATAATGCTTGCAATTCAAGCAACTCCAATCTCATCTTATCTTCCTCCTGTCTCAATGAGATTTGAACTCCCATGAGTTCATGTATCTTTGAGTAATAGGTCTGGAATGCTCTAGGCTCAGTAGTTAGCTATTTAAGCTTCTTAGTCAGCTCTTTTTTAGTATATGCCTCCTTCATCTTGATTTCCTTGGTATAGTTTGAAAGAATGCAAAAAATTTGAAATAATGAAATGATGGATTGCAATTGTTCTTCAATTTTTTAACATAACTTAGAAAGAGTTACCTTTTCTATATCAATATTTTGTAGTAGGTCCTCCATCAATTCCTTCTCCATAGATTCCTTGTGAATCTTCAACATGTATTGAGTCATGTCCTTGTTCAATCCTTTGATCTGTTGGACTAAATTTCTGACTTGGTCTAGCAGGGGCTCAAATTCATCAATAGTAACTTCGGGAATAATTTCTTGGAAAACCTCCTTTACATCTTCTAAGTTGTCTACCTTTTTCTTCTTCACTACTAATTTGTCCTGCTAAGCCTTTTGAGCTACAATCTCTACATAAATGAATAATTCTTTGGGCTTTATCATATTTGGGTCTCCCTTTGGCATGATGATTGGCTTACTCAAATCAATCATTTGTTTCCTCTTTTTGTTCTTCTTTTTCTCAATCAATCTTCTCTCTCTAGTAGAGTGTTTGGAACATGATGCCATGGTTGCATCTGGTGACTCGGTATGGTGACTGACTATACTCTCTTCCGCTTTAACTTCCTCTTGTTTTTATTATTCTTCTTTCTCTACATCCTTCTCTTTTAGATTTTACTCCTTCAGCATTTCCTTTTGTGTATCTTGTGTCTTTTGAACATTTTGAACATTGGATGTGTCGGTCGGTAGTGTATTCTACTTTTTTCCTTCAACGTCGGTTGGGGGTTCCAACTCTGTATCCTTCCTAAGTTCATTCTCGGTAGCCTTTGGATCATCAACATTCTATTTACCTATGTTAACTGGTGGCTCATTTGCCATATCTTTGGCGACTTAAATAGTAACAATTTGAATAGTAGAATAATTTTGACAACTCCTTTGCAGGATCTATATCCTCCTATGCATCTTCAATGATTACCTCTACATTTTCAATAGTGAGATCAATAGGATATACTTGGCTTGTACTTTCCTTTACCTTGTCAATAATGGTTTCACTTTGATTCTTTTTTGCATCATGCTTCTCAGAATTAGATATGTCAAATATATATTTCCACTTTGCATCAATTTCCCTCTCTACAGATAGTATATCTCCATTCATGACTCTTAGGACTCTTCCCTTGACTATAAATATTTTTGCATATTTATGTAGTGCTTCAAGAATCTCAGATGGTGCAAGGTTAGGAACTATATGTACAAGTGACCTCTCTCTCATTTATTTTTTAGCATTAAGGGCATGCATCCATCTTGCATCAATCTTATTATACCAATCTTCTGGCATCTTATTTGCTAGATCAATTAGGGCTAACCTATATCTCATTATTATTTCCACAATAGCTTCTTCAATATTTTTATTATCTTTGTCATTCCTTTTCTCATACTTTGCTTGCATAAAAGCTCCAAGTCTTCCTATTTTCTTTAGATCTTCTTGAAAATTATCTAGACTTTGTGGAACTCTTGAAAAATATGCAACCGATGTAGACTTAGTTTCCTTATATGATTCGATTTCACTTTCATCCTCAAGTATTAACTTCCTTCAAGAACATACAGATTGTTTTCTTCCTTGTGTTCTCATGTATCTTTTTCCTCTTGGTTGAGCTATCTCTACAACTTCATTTTCTTTTGGTTTCACTGATGATCTGGTGTTCCTTCCAATACCTTTATTGCTTGGTGAAGTTACAAGTGCAAGTTGTTTTTTAGCAACAAAAATAGCGTGCTCATCATCTATGTCCTTAACACTTGTCTCATCAACTCTTAATGTTTTTTGATAAAGTATCAATCATTTTTCCTATCTTCTTGACTGCCTTCGGTATCGCAATATTTTTCTTATTCCTTAATTTCACTTCTTCATAAGTACCATAAATCTTTTCTTTGGGATCAATTATTTTTCTAGTAGTGCTTCTATCTATTGTGATCCAATATCAATATCTAATTCATATCATGTAGGTTGTATCCACTCAGTTCTACACTCAACAGTATTGATAATATAAGTATCAGTATCAACCTCAAAACATGTATTATCATGATATTTTGCAATTAGTTGAGGTGGAATCCTATACCTCTTATGCATTCTTGCTTGGAAATTAAAAAAGTATTCAGACATGATTGCATCAAAATTATCTCCTAAACTATTTATATACTCATTTATCTGATAAAGAATAGGTCTCCCAGGGACTCAAACTACATTTCCAATAGAGGGAAATTGATTCTGACAATATAAGAAAATACATACCAATAATGAACCAAATTTTAGGGTGTTAGTCTTTTCTTTTCTGATTGTGTTCATTATGTCTTCTAACTACTTCAATAAGATTTCACAAACATCCTATTTAAGTCCTCTTTTCACTAGCTTGAATGCCAAATCCACTGCTCCACATGGTACATTGTCCACTCGGTATGATAAGATATTACAAGCATACCTTAACTCGGGGTCCTCCATAGTAGATATTCTCATTCCTCTTCCATCTCATTGTGCTTTGGTTAGCTCGATGAGCTTACCCTTGTCAATTTTCTTAGTGGCCTTGGGCTTATCTCTGATAGGGAATCCAGTAATAATGTGCAATATATCCTTAGTGATCTTGATAGGTTCATCCAACTACATGAATTGGTCATGTACTCGGCTGAGTACCATTCTTATCCATTCTATCTTAAAAATCCTCGATAAGTGAATAGCGTGTGTAAAACCTTTTGCTTCAAGGTGAATATGCTTGTCCTTCACTTTCCCATTCTCGTACAAATTTTTGAATGAAGCATCTATCTCTGCTTCACATAAATCTTCAATCTTATAGTGAATAAATGTGCTAACATCTTCAATTAATATTACTCTTAGTGGTATCAAATATAGGGCTCCCGTCATATCTATTTTTGTGGCTATAGCTAGGGGTAACTTATTATTTGGATTCACTGGTTCTACTTCCTTCAAAACTATAGGTTTTTGTAACCTTAGTGCCATGAATACCTTCAAATACTTCTCTTAAACAAAATAGGGCATGCTTTGATAAAACATGACTTTGCAAACTCAACTCAGAATGAAGTTAATCTCTCAAATGTTACTCAATACTCTTGCAAAGATTCAGAAATACCTTTAATTCTCTTTGGTGGCTTGATGAGATGATCGCTCTGCAATGTGCTTAGGTGCTCTTTGAAAATGTTAGGTTCAAATGATTAGCAAAATGACCTATTTATACCTTTTCATGATTAGGGTTTCCAACAGCTCTATTAATTTGCATTAAATGCACTTGTCGAGTCCCTCTTCTTTCTTTTACCCTTATACCGATTGCATAGTTACTTTTCTCGACCGAGTTAAACAAAATAACTATATATAACAATATTCATCCAAAACTTACACAACTTATCCAAGTGTATCTCAATATGTTGATATGGATCTCAACTCTAATTCTTAGGAACTCAAGTAGGATTTATTATAAGCATGCAGTTCCTAAATACCTCTCACCAATTAGGTGGAGCTCTAGGCAACCAACTCGGTAGAGATGGTGTTATCTATGGTTCTAAATGATGTTCCTTCATCCTGAGTATTTCTCCTCCAGGTTTTGTTCATTTGTTCTCTAATTTCATCAATAGTAGTTGGGGCTTTCACTGTAGATTCATCTTCAGTCGGTGCATCACCTTGGTATCTACAATTTATTGCTAGGTGTCCTAACTTATGACAATGAAAACATGTCATGTAGAGGTTCCTCCATGCTCTTTGGTTTTTAATTTCTTGCATCAACATGAAATTTGCAGCAATGTGTCCATACCTTCAACAGGATAAACATGGAATTCTTGTATTATAGTCCCAAGGTATAGATGTACCTGCTCAGTTAGTATTAGCATTCTCTCAATTAGGCTTCCACTTGTCATTTCTTTTCTTTGTTCTACACTCTTTAGCTTTGTGTCCAAACTTATTATAATTTTTGCAATAACCATTGAGCTTTGGTTTCCTTGTGTTTTTAGCAACATTAGTTCTGCATTAAAATGCTTGATGTCCATACCTATTGCATCTAAAATAATAACCATAAAATTTAGGTGTACTCAGTACTTTACCTTTCCTACTCCTATAGACATTAGCAGTGTGTCCATGCTTCCCACAATAATTGCAACTTGGCTTCTTTTGTTTCGGTGGGGGTGCAATATTTTCATCTTTCTGTGCATTTGATGATTCTCCTTCCTCGGTAGTTTTATTCTCTTTGAATCTAATTCCTATTTTTTCATTCCTTTGCTTCTGATTCTTGAATTGTTGATCTAGAGATTTTAGTGCTTCTTCATTCCATTTTAGTATTTCATTTGTATCTTTCTCAACTTTTAGTCTTTGATCCATTCTTTCAATTTCAGCTTTTAGCACTTGGTTCTCAAATTCTTTTATTGTGTTATCTTAATTTGCATTCAGAATGTGGTCGATCATATCATAGTGAAATTGGGTCATTCTCATGATCTCATTATCTTTCTCTAATAGCCTGATTTCAACTTGTCTTTTATCATCTTCTACCATTTTATTTTCATCTTCAGCAGTCCTTTTTCCTCCAATCAATTTAGTCATTCTTATCATGCTAGTTTCAAGATCTATCTTCATTAGGTCCAACTGCTCGGTACGTGAATAATTCTTTTCCAGTAGTTCTCTTATAGCAGATTCTTACTCATCAATAACACTTCCTTTAGATAATGTCTCAAGTGTACCAACTTATTCTTGTGTAACCTTCAGTTCATCATATATTTGCCTTTTAAACCTTAGAGACTTCTCAAGTTTCCTTTTCAGATCAATGACAAATTTGGAGTGACCAATTTAAAATTTTCTCTAAGACAAGAAAAGTACCCTTAAAAACTTTTTTGAAGAGGCCTAATTGGAGTGCAAGTAAAATGTGACCTGATGATCTTCATAATATACCACTTGGAGAACATATGAAAAACCTTTCATGGAGTAGATGTAATGGGTCACAACTTTCAGATGTCAAATTTGATGTGTTTTGAAGAGGGTCATTTGGAGGTGTTCACTTAAATCTGCATTTTGTACATTGCCTGATTATATCAAATGACCTACTTTGCATGCTTGCATCTTTGGCCGAATAAATTTTTATGACATAAGGATTGTTCTGAGATGTTGTAGGCATGAGAGAGAGTCTCCATTCCCATTTTTAGATCTCTGTGAGGGAAAATGATAAGTTTCCCAAATCATTTCTATTTTCAATTTATATTGTTTCTCAGAATCTGAATTGCAGAATTATGAAGTTGCCTACTTTGAGGTCTTACAAGTTGTACCCAATGAAATGCCCTGAAGAAGTGAATGCTCCACTATTTTGTAGTCATGGAAATGTGCTACCATGAATATTTTTAGACATGTGCCAATCCATCTGATTAGTTTTCTCATTAAATTCTAAATCAAATTTATGCACTTTTACTAATTTTGAAATCACACAGTTGGTAAGAGGCTGACTTGAGGGATTCACATTGATTGACTAGTTGATGATCAAAACTAGCTAATTAAAATTTTGTTTCTCTGTATGTAAATTAATCTATACCCAGGGTATCATATCATGAGATGTTCATCTGATGATTTTGTGAAGTCAGATCCAAACAACATTTATTCAATTTTCAATCAATGCATCAGTAAAGTTTTCTAGGAGGTTGACTTTGCAAGCTATTCTTTTGGTGTCGGTTGAATGTTATAGCAGCTAATTTGATTCCCTATACTCTTTATGTCCAAATATATTACCAAAATAAGGGATTGAGTCTCAAGACATAATTTGATATATTTTTAAGGGAAAATTCAAAAGCAATTTGTGTAGATTACAAATGATTGATAGAGTTCAGTTGCCAAGTAGTCATTTTCAGAGGATTGAAGCTTTGTGTCAAACGATTTTTTAAAAATTCCGGTTGTGGATCTATACTTCCTATATGTAAATGTTTCTCCTCGTTCAGTGATAAGGCTTCAAGGCATAGTTTTCTATGTTTACAAGGGCAAATCCAAATGCATTTTATACAATTTGTACATCTGCATTTGTCAGTATTTCAGAATTGCCAAGTTTGATCAGTTGTAACTTGCATATGGGGTTGACTCGGCTGAAATCCTTTTGCATACATACTTATTGTGTTTGAATGAATCTCCATGATGAATGTCGGGGTCCCTTGATGCATTTCAGTCAATTTTTAAGAACAATTCCAGAGGCCAATTGAAATTTATCAGATCAATTTGCAGAAGTATAGGGGGTTGATTGGTATGATCATCAATTTAACGCTTTATGGTCTAACTTCCCTAAAAGCTACATTTGGACAATATGGAAAGGACAAAACCAAAATATATGCAGACTATGTCTAAAGTTTTTAGTTGGATTCTTCAATGTTATGAGATTTCATGGATTACTATGCCTCATGCTATGCACACAATTAGTAGTTTGAAGAAGAAGCCCAGAGGCTCTGCACACACATGCAAGGGAGTGCCTCAAAAATCATGCCAGGCAAGAAACTTTGGTGATGACAACAGATTTTGGTAGTCCCCGCAAGGATGACGTGGCGAGCACGTGGAGTAGAGAGGCATTTAAGGTGGCAGGCATCCTGAGGAAGTAAGATCGAATGACATTTTGTAATGAAAAGATGAAGAAGATCTTCTCATCACGGGAATGTGACAGGATGACACGTGGTAGGGTTGATAGTTGGGTTGACAGCAGGGAAGTTGAGGTGGCAATGATGTGGTAGGTGACATAGATGCCTAGGTGGACCTATGAACCAGTCAGAGAGTGCCATGTGGCAAATTCTGGGCACAAAAAGGTGAGATAAGGTAGAAAAATAGAGGGATAACAAGGTAAAAGGATGAATATGCAGATTAATGTGAAAATATTAAAGTGCCCAAGGAATAAGATAAAATAATTAATATGCAAAGGGATTAATGTGCAGAATTGAAATTAAAGTACTGAAGGGGAATTATAAAGTGAAAGGAGATTAAAGTGCAGAAGGAATAAAGCATAAAGTTTGCCTGTTGGAAACATTATTGAAAGGGCACGGGAGTATGAGGTATAAATTATAAATCATGGGAGAGGAGAAATAAGGTTTCAAAGGCATAGGTGAATATATAGCATCAAGTTTTAAATTTGCAAAAATGAGGATCGGGATTAAAGTGAAAAGTAAGGTTAATAGCCGGATGCTAAAATATTGTCATTTTCAAATGTTAATGTGCATCCACGGATAGTATTGGAGAGGATTTTCAAAGGCAAAACAAATGAGATTTTTTCCACAAATCATATCATTTTTTGGCAGTTTAAAGAGGGGATCAGTTGTTCAGATATTTTGGAAAAAGGGCAGGTGTCTGTTAAAGCAAGATTCAGGAGGTCTCTCTCCTGATATACTTTGATTTTCTGGACAGATAGAGGGTTCCAACTCTTGGCCTCCACAGATATTTTCAAGATGTGCTTAACTCCAGGAGCTTCTAGATTTGTTTTGGTTCCATTAGGGATATAGCTGATAGATTGTATCAGATTGTAAGGAAGATAGAATAGATGTTTTCAGATCTTTTTCATATTGTTGAAGTGGTAAATGTTGTAGATCAAATTGGTACAGAAGCAAGATTCATCATACTTAATACATTTTTTCTCATATTCAAGTCTCTCCTCTATGTTGTTTAGTTGGGTTATGAATTTTCTGATTCATTGCATGGATTCATCTATGTATATGTCATTAGTCCTTAGTTCTGATCTAGGATCAGATTAAATGAAGCTATGGATATGACATAAGTTCATATGTTCTGCATAATTATTTATTATAAGTAGTGTATGGTCTAATATCATTTTTATTTATGGCTTTGAGTCTTTCACAGTAGTTTGCTTCTGAATGCTTCTCCTGAACTAGAAGTATTGCCTGATGGACAAGGCACTGATCAGAAATCAATATATTCCTTTTTGATACATGGGAGATTAGTCTTGGCTATGTTCTACAAATTAAACATAAACTCTAACATATCTGATGTTTTATGTGTTGTTGTACTAATCTCATGCTCTACTTCAAGGTTTATGTTCAATAAGTGATTAGTCGGTTACCTAGTATCTCCCGATCATGTTGAGACTTTGTGAGATCTCTGCCTGATTGATTCCTTACTGTATATTTTAAGTTGTTGAAGGTTGTCCCCCCCTTGTTTTTTCATAATGTAAAGCATAGAAGGATGGATCCGCATCCTTGTTATTTGGTCCTTTTCAGTCTTGGTGAACTACTTGGAGTTGGCTTCTCTTAAAGATCCGGTGCAAAGTGAAAAGGTTTTTGTCCAGTTATCAAAGCATAAAAAAGAACCAACAAAATGGCGACTCTACTGGGGACTATTGTATTAAAGGTAGAGATGATAAGGTTTCAGTTGAGCTTGGCTCCTTGCCTTCTTAATTTTTAGTCCAGTTAAGTCTGTCCAGGATTGCATAGAGTTGAAAAGTTATTTTCATATCATGGGGTTTGAAGGATATTGTTTTGTATCTAAGATATTTTTGTCCAAGATTTCATGACTTGTGAGGAGTTAGTTGTATCTTGTAAAGGTCATTTAGCAAAGGGTTTTTTCTTGCAAACTGTCATAATATAAATCTCAATTTGTATTGGGTGGCAACTCCAATCTCTACAGCAGTGTTGAATGAAAGATTTAATTCAAAAAGTATGCAAGATAATAAAGGCAATCACAAGATCTTGAGGTGCAGCAGCATCCCAAAGAAAAGAAGGGTGAGCTTCTAGGTTTTCATGGAATAGACACCAATGAAAAAATCAATGAACATGCAGTGCTCCCCCATCATGAAAATCAGAATGTTTAAATGCAAAATGTGAAGAGAATTTGAGTTGGTATTACATCTTAGCATTTTCAAGTTTTTTGTCCTCCAAAAGGAGGTGGTGACTCTATAAAATATTTAGTGGAAGGTGTGAATATGACTTCAGATCTAGCATCTTGCTGCCACTAAAATATATGCCAGGTATTTTTCTTTTCATGGGAAACTTTTTCCATGAGAATAGTTTATGAATGGTTCCCTATCAAGTGATAGCAGCACTAGTTATAAGGGAAGAGAATTGAATCATTGTTTTCATACTACTGTGATTGTTAGTTTCAGCTCTATTCTTTTAGTTGTGGTATCCAAATGGTTTTAAAAGTTTGGCCAAGCTATTTGTGGTCAAACTAAAGTGTTTGTGAAGGCATTTGGGAATATATGTTTTTTTAATTTCCATCCTTGTGTAAGTTAAGAGTAACCATGCCTAATAAGATGTCTCAGCAATGTAGTAAACAAGGTTCCAGTATTAAGTTATATGCAGCCCTAAATTTCAATGGCATTTTGAGTTACCCAAATTTTATTCCATCCAAAATCAGAAAACACTTGCCTAAATTCAGTGGTATAAAAGAGGAATCGACTGAGAAGAATTTGAATGAATTTATTAATATGATAGAGGAATTTGATGTTGTTCATGAGGACATTCTTATGAAGTTGTTTGCACAATCTTTAACGGATGAGGCAAGAGAATGGTTCTCATTTTTGTTGCCACAATCTATCAACTCATGGAAAGAATTGGAAGTAACATTCAATGAATAGTTCAAAGAATGGGTTAATGAATATGACTTGATTGCTGATTTTTTTAATAATCATATTAGAAATGAAGAGTTGGTATCTAATTTCAATCTCAGATTTATGAAAACATTAAAGAAAATTCCTGAGAAGTGTAGACCCCAAGTTGCCATGGCTTTGGTGGTATACTTGTGTGTGTTGGATAAAAATATGAGTTACAAGTTGAGAGATAAGGAACCTCAAAATTTATATCAAGCATGTCAGATGGCTAGGGACATTGAAGGAATGATGACATTTGGTTTCATGAGATGTCATAAATCTGAAAATACAACTTCTCATGGGACTGCATATGGGGCTGAATATAGAAGTGCATAAGCTCTATGGAATTTTTAGAATGTTGGTGAGTTTTCTGCCCCAAATGACACATAGATAACTAATACAAAGCAAATTGACAATGCAGATTTCAACCAGCAGTATAAAGTTTTTGCTGACTCTTCTTCACACATTCAGTTTCAAGTTGAGACAGAGGTAAAAGAGCAAGTAAGAGATAAAATTGTTTCTACAGTAGAGGTTCAAAGAAATCTTTCTAATGATGATCATGTAAGTAATAAAAATGATGAAGATGTCATAAATATTAATTCAGATAATTATCAGCATGTTTCCCTAGTTGTAAAATTGTCTTATGTATTTCTCAGCAATGATGGTTATGTTTGTCATGAGGTTAATGTTGAACCAAGAAGTTGTATAATGTGCTCGGTAGGAGTGGATAAGCCTCAGCATGTGTTTACTCCACCTCTATGTGTCCCAAATGTTGTCTATGATGAACCGATTAATGTGTGTATGCATGAAGCCAAGCCTGCAAATGATTATACATGTGATATCTCAGCACAAGAACTCTTTCACACAGTTGGGGATTTTCTTTTTCAGCATTCTTATCAGCAAGGTATGCTTAATCCTATGTGTATGTCTACAAAAATTGAATCCCTAAGTGATCATAACAACCTTGTGAGTTGTGTTGAAACCAATGAGGATTTTCCATTTGAAAGTCATGATTATAATTTCTCATCTTCTCAAACTCATGGGGTTGAATGTGGTTCAAATTTTTCTATCATTGATGAAGATGACAGTGATTTTAAAAATGATTGTGGATATAATGAAGTTTTTAATCCACTTTTTGATGAAGAAGTAGATATGAACCAGCTAGTGTTTTTCTATTCAGATTTTGAGAAGGGTTTCTATATAGTTTCTAATCCTTTGTATGAGGACATAGTTGAAAATTTAGTTGATTTGATTGTTATATTAGATTGTTAAAAGAATGAATATGGGGACCAAGATGAAATATTTGATTCAGTATCCTTCTCTAATGATCAATCTTCTACTAGTGTTGATTTTGAAGATCCTTGTAGCTTGGAAATGAATGAAGTTTCTTATTACAAACCAAGTTGGAAATCAGAAGTTACAATTCAAGGTCATTCTCCTTAATGATGGTGTAGTATGTATGGGATTGAGTGCAAGAATGTTTTCTTTGATATCCAAGCACTCACTGAGGTAAATCATTATGATGTTGGTTATGTGGTTGAGTTTGAATGTTTTAAATTTCCAATGCAGCCGATTGAGTATTTATTTGAGCATGTCAAGGAGATTCATAACGAAGAATATCATATTGCATATGAATGTTCACCATGTTTTGAGTACCAAGGATATTTTTCAGATTATGTGTCTTTTCAGCCAATGAATGATTTTTTTATGCCACAAGATGATAAGTGTAATGACATTGAGAAGTGTGATAGTGGCATGAATTATGAAAAAAAAATAAGAATGGTCGATTGCTTGGAAAGAAGTTTTACCGAATGATCATACTGTTGAATGATGAGAATCAGACATTTGATAGGGGTAAGTGATTATGTCGGTTTGATGACTTTGGGCGTTTGTAAATAATGTACATGTTGTATAGCCACTTTTCTTTCAGTTGTGTGTGGTTTGTTTTAAATAAGGAGCCCAATTTTTGGGAAGTCAAGAGAAGAAATCTGATTGATTTTTGAGTGGTCTGCTTTACCAAGAGATCCTAGATTCTCTATATGCCCACAAGGGGCACGCATCCCCAGACAAAGCCACTGTTGGTACTCTCAAATTTGACACAAATTTGGAGTGACCAATTTAAAATTTTCTCTAAGGCAAGGTGAGTACCCTTAAAAAAAATTTTGAAGAGGCCTAATTGGAGTGCAAGTAAAATATGACCTGATGATTTTCATAAAATACAACTTGGAGAACATGTGCAAAAACTTTCATGGAGTAAATGTAATGGGTCATAGGTTTTAGATGTCATATTTGATGTGTTTTGAAGAGGGTCATTTGGAGGTGTTCACTTGAATCTGCATTTTGCACATTGCCTGATTATATCAAATGACCTACTTTGCATGCTTGCATCTTTAGCCGAATAACGTTTTATGACATGAGGATTGTTCTAAGATGTTGTAGGCATGAGAGAGAGTCTCCATTCCCATTTTCAAATCCCTTTGAGGGAAAATAATAAGTTTACCAAAGCATTTCTATTTGCAATTTATGTTGTTTCTCAGAATCTAAATTGCAAAATTATGCAGTTGCCTACTTTGAGGTCTTACAAGTTGTACCCAACGGAATGCCCTGAAGAATTGAATGCTCCCCTATTTTTTAGTCTTGGAAATGTGCTACCATGAATATTTTCAGACATGTGCCAATCCATCAGATTAGTTTTCTCATTAAATTCTAAATCATATTTATGCAGTTTTACTGATTTTGAAATCACACAGTTGGTAAGAAGTTGACTTTAGGGATTCACATTGATTGACCAGTTGATGATCAGAACAAGCTAATTGAAATTTTGTTTTCTCCGTATGTAAATGAATCTATGCCTAGGGTTTCAGATCATGAGATGTTCATTTTATGAGTTTGTGAAGTCAGATCCAAACAAGATTTATTCAGTTTTCAATCAATGCATCAGTCAAGTTTTCTAGGAGGCTGACTTTGCAAGCTATTCTTTTGGTGTTGGTTGAACGTTATAGTAGCTAAGTTGATTCCCTATACTCTTTATGTCCAAATCTATTACCAAGATCAAGGATTGAGCCTCAAGAAATAATTTGATATATTTTTAAGGGCAAATCCAAAAGCAGTTTGTGTAGATTACAAATGATTGACAGAGTTCAGTTGCCAAGTAGTCATTTTCAGAGGATTGAAGTTTTGTGTCAAACGATTGTTTAAAAATGATGGTTTTGGATCTATACTTCTTATATGTAAATATTTATCCTCATTCAGTGATAAGTCTTCAAGGCATAGTTTTCTATGTTTACAAGAGAAAATCCAAATGCATTTTATGCAATTTGTACATCTGCATTTGTCGGTGTTTCAGAATTGCCAAGTTTGATCAGTTGTAACTTGCATATGGGGTTGACTCAACTAAAATCCTTTTGCATGCATACTTATTGTGTTTGAATGAATCTCCATGATGAATATTGGGGTCCCTTGATGCATTTCAGTCAGTTTTTAAGACCAAGTCCAAAGGCCAATTGCAATTTATCAGATCAATTTGCAGAAGTATAGGGGGCTAATTGGTATGATCGTAAATTTAACACTTTATGGTCTAACTTCCCTAAAAGCTACATTTGGACAATATGGAAAGGACAAGACCAAAATATATGTGGACTGTTTCTAAAGTTTTGATTTGGATTCTTCAAAGTTATGAGATTTCATGGATTACTATGCCTCAGACTATGCACCAAATGGATTTATTGAAGAGGGCCATCAAATTTCTATTCAAATGTCATTTATTTCAAAACCAATTTCCGCATCAGTTGGTGGTAGTGTTATTTGCATAGGGGTTTTGGATCATCATGTGGACATCCCTCAAAGCATAATGGTAGGGGAGCTTTTGTTGGATATTAAAATGAAAATCCTCTGGTGGATATGCTTGAAAACATGGGAAGAATACATAAGGTATGTAAATTGTTTGCAAAATGCCTCAAAGAATGAATCATGCGCCAGGTTGTGGAGGGATGTAGAAGGTACATGAACTATTTAAGACAGATTTTCCCCAAGCAATATGATTTTCATAGGCACCAGCATCGATACAAATTTTAAGCATGCAGCATAATGTAGAGGAGTATTCTTATAAGATTGAGCTGTGTTTGCAAGACTCTTATCCTTTGTGAGAAGCATCTGTGCAATGTTGTTCATCAATTTTCATTTGTTGCAGGGGGATGCACGGCACTCTTAATGAGCCATTTCAATACATCTACATTTCCTTCCTCTCCCGCCTCAATTAAAAGACGTGTCTTTTAATCTTCTGCATTTGCGAGACTTTCATTATCTGCAATATCAACATTGTCATGTGTTGCAGAGGGCCGAGCACAGTCGCCACTCTCTATTGCTTCTTCCAAAGTTGTCACTTCTGTTAAGGAAATCCAAGGCACATGAATTGTTTGACAGCATGTTTGAAAGGGTTGCACAGGCGTCCCAAGGAGCATACCATGACATATATGGGTGGAAAATCTGTGCAAGATAAGGGAGTAAAGACAAGGTGGAGATATTAAAATGAAGAAGCTCGCGCAAGGTGAAAAGAAAGTTTCAAAATAATAAAACTCTCATTCAAATGAAAGTTTCAGATGTTAAAAATGTTGCATATGGGGAGTTGAAAGATGATGGTGTAGTGAAAAGATTAAAAAAAAACTTGATGCAAATAACTATTCTAAAGTATGCGAAATATGTAAAACAAGGGGATTTCCAACGCAATGTATTTCATAAACCTTGCGTAGAAAATGGTAAGGAATTTATTTTGCATGGTATGTAGTTGGGAGCTATAGTGTGGAGCTTGGAGTGTTGTGCAGAAAGTTAAGACGCAAGCTAATGGGAAATAGCAGGTGTAAAAACCAATGACACTGCGCAGGAGATTAGCAAGGAGTTTCAAAGCAAAAATGTGAAATGCAATGAGCCCACATGTGTGGGGAAACATTATTTTTCTGTTCTTTTATAGTATTATGCCCATATGATATTTCAAAGTAAAGAACTAAAGCTTTGGGTGGTCGCCCAGCGTTCGAGCATTGTGGAGAATTCTATATTCATCATGGTGGAGGTATAATGACCAAAGTTTTGACATGCGAATAGGAAATGATTTTTAAAAAATCACAAGGGATTAATCCCACATTCATTATGCAACAGACATCTACGATGTTTATATACTGCAACGCTTGGTATACGATTTGAAGGAAGGACTAGAGGAGCTCATTTGGCATGCGCTTAGTGTGTGGTATTACTTGGGTCAAGGGCAACAATATTTTAATGTGTAGAAGTTCAAAAAATTTAAAACACTCAAAGCATCAGTCCCACATTAATGTCACAAAGTAATTCCAAGATGTTTAAAAGAAATAACACACAATAAGTAGTTTGAAGAAGAAGATCAATAGAATTCCAAGATGTTTAGAAGCAATAACACACATAAGTAGTTTGAAGAAGAAGATCAATAGAATTCCAAGATGTTTAGAAGCAATCACACACATAAGTAGTTTGAAGAAGATGTTTAGAAGCAATAACACACATAAGTAGTTTGAAGAAGAAGCCTGGAGGCTTTGCACGTGCATGCATGGGAGTGCCTCGGTGACAATAGATTTTGTCCTGAGAAAGAGATCGGATGGCATTCTACAATGATCTACAATGAAAAGATGAAGAAGATATGATCATCGTGGGAACGGGATGGGCCAACATGTGGTAGGGTTGATAGTTGGGTCAACAGCAGGATAGTTGAGGTGGTGATGATGTGGAAAGTGACATAGATGCCCAGGTGGACCTGCAACGGGCCAACATGTGGTAGGGTTGATAGTTGGGTCAATAGTAGGACAGTTGAGGTGGTGATGATGTGGAAAGTGACATAGATGCCCAAGTGGACCTGCGAACTAGTCTGAGAGTACCACGTGGTGAATTCTAGTGCATTCTAGATACAAAAAGGTGAGATAAGGTAGAAAAATAGAGGGATAACAAGGTAAAAGGATGAATATTTAGATTAATGTGAAAAGATTAAGGTGCCCAAGGAATAAGATAAAAAAATTAATATATAAAGGGATTAATGTGCAGAATTGAAATTAAAGTACTGAAGGGGAAATTTTAAAGTGAAAGGAGATTAAAGTGCAGAAGGAATAAAGTATAAATTTTTTCTGTTGGAAACTTTATTGAAAGGGTACGGGAGTATGAGGTATAAAGTATAAAGTGCAGGAGAGGAGAAATAAGGTTTTAAAGGCACAGGTGAATATATAGCATAAAGTTTTAAATTTACAAAAATGAGGATCAGGATTAAAGTGCAAAGCAAGGTTAATAATGGGATGCTAAAATATTGTTATTTTCAAGTGTTAATGTGCATCCACGGATAGTATTGGAGAGGATTTTCAAAGGCAAAAAGAAATTGATTTTTTCTACAAATCATATCAGATTTTGGCAGTTTGAAGAGGCGATCAGTTGTTCAGATATTTTGGAAAAAGGACAGGTGTCTGTCAAAGCAAGAATCATAAGGTCTCGCTCCTGATATACTCTAATTTTTTGGACAGATAGAGGGTTCCAACTCTTGGCCTCCACAAAGAGTTTCAATCTGTGCTTAACTCCAGGAGCTTCCAGATTTGTTTTGGTTACATTAGGGATATAGTTGATAGATTGTATTAGATTGTAAGGAAGATAGAATAGATGTTTTCAGATCTTTTTCATATTGTTGAAGTGGTAAATGTTGTAGACCAGATTGGTACAGAAGCAAGATTCATCATACTTAATACAATTTTTCTCAGATTCAAGTCTCTCCTCTGTGTTGTTTAGTTGGGTTATGAATTTTCTGATTCATTGCATGGATTCATCTATGTATATGTTATTAGTCATTAGTTATGATCTAGGATCAGATTAAATGAAGCTATGGATATGACATAAATTCATATGTTCTACATAAGGATTTATTATAAGTAGTGTATGGTCTGATATCATTTATATTTATGGCTTTGAGTCTTTGACGGTAGTTTGTTTCTGTATGCTATTCCTGAACTAGAAGTATTGCCCAATGGACAAGGCACTGATCAAAAATAAATATATTCCTTTTTGATACATGACAGATCAGTCTTGGCTATGTTCTATAAATTAAACATAAACTCTGACATATCTAATGCTTTGTGTGGTTTGTGGTTTTGTACTAATCTCATGCTCCACTTCAAGGTTGATGTTCAATGGGTGATTAGCCGGTTACCTAGTATCTCCCGGTCATGTTGAGCCTTTGTGAGATCTATGCTTGATTGTGTTAGTAATAACTGAGAGGGGGGGTGAATCAGTGGCCTCAAAAATTTATCCAATTTAAACTTTAATCCACCAATCAATACTTCTCAAATTATTAAGTCCCAACAAGATGCATGCCTTTGAAATACTTGAAACAAATAACTGTCTGTCGGTTTACCTTGTCTGTCCTTATTCTCCTTGATAACTGATAAGCAGTAAACTATATTTATCAATACTCGGTAAATGTGCAGAGTATACCAGTTAATCCATAAATGCATATGTAGAATGTAAAACAATAAAGTAATAAACCATACACACATAACACAAGGATTTTAACATGGAAACCCTATTAAGGGAAAAAACCACTGAGACCGGTACCCCAAATTTTCACTCTTCTAAAGTGAGCCCTGTTAGGAGCCAACCCTGTTAAAGGTTACAAACACACTGTTAAGTGCGACCTTGTTAGAGGATTTTCAATACATAGGTTGTCACTTAGTATCTGGCATCTATGCTACCATCCTTGAATCAGTCTCATGAATGTCAATAGGCTTTATGCAAATCTTACTACCATCCTTGAATCAGCCTCCTTCTTAGACTGTCAATAGGATTTAGGTAAAACCAGTGCTCCTATCATGAGTCAACCTTCTGGTAATCTGTTAGGATATACCTCAGTTACAAAAGATTGTTAAGTCATGCTCTATTAAGAGACTTAATGCTTCAATGGTTAAACTGAAACAAAATGACATGTTTCTAATGCAACTAAATTACAGATATTCAGATCTATTTACTTACAATATCTTTCTGATCCATGTATCAATACAATTCCTTTGTACTTAACTCTTTCTGCTTTGTGATGCTGTGCTTTTCTATTCGTTGATGTCTGTAGAATTCTTTAGCTCTCCCTCAGCTTGATTGATCAGGACTACATGAAGTTAATCCTTCATCAGTTTCTCTTCAGCATCTTCTATCAGTTCACTCCCCCGTGTATCTGATTTCTTATTGAACACACAGAGAATTAAAAATGCTTGTCTCTTAAATAGACATGATATTCCTTAATTCTTGGTTCTTGATTCTTGGCGTGAAAAACAATCTAGCCAAATTGATTTACGGCTTTAACTCTTGATTTATCTCATAGTTATCTTCTTGCCAACTGTGTAAATCATCTTTAAATCACTTACTTAACTATGGTCGAATAAAAAAAATCAAATAGTTAAGTCTAGCTTTTAGCTCTACCAGCTAGATATTTTGTCATTTTCTAATCTCTCTGTTCTGTCAGTCAATTTTGCAGTTTGTCGCCGATGACAACTGCCAGTTTCATCGGTGTCACTTCAGTTAGCTTCGGGATCTCCATCTGTCGGGCATCATTGGATCTTGCTCATCAAGAAACACTATTTTTATCTCATCGAGCATCCTTTGATTCTGCTTCATCGGGCAACACTATCTTCTTCTCGTCAGGCATCACTGTGAATTTATCTCTGTCTTTACCGATGGTGTGCACTCTGCCAGTGTAGTCTGTCACTTAGTGAATACTTGACTTTTATGCATTGCTAAAAGCATAACCTCTATTCCATTGATTCTCTGAAGTCTTTGGCATTATGTGTATGACCATACAGATGATATCAAGTTGACATCAATGACAATACAAACCATTAACTAATTTAATGTCTTACATCATCTTCAACTTAATATAGTGAACCATTTAATCAGTTACATGTCATCAATCTCTCTCTCTTTGGCATTGATGGAAACATACTATATTATCATACTATACTATTGCTAATACAATATGAAATACAATTGTTGAGATTCATCAAATTACCAAACAGTTTGTTTTGATAACTGATAAAATGTCTAACCATTGGTGAGCTTTGTATTAGCTCATATTTGATTCTTGCAGCTTTCTTTTTCTTCTTTTGATGTGTTGTGTCCCTTTTTTTTACTGTTCTTCTTCTTTGATGTCTCTGTCTTTTGTTTGCAAATTTTTGTTTTTATCAATTCTCTCCCTTTGGATATGATCTCTCCCTATTTGGAGTAATCTGGTAATGAATAATTTATGATGATAATATGGAAATATTCTCTCCCTTTGACAATAATGCCAAACAAATATTTTACAAAATATCTGACACTCTGTCAACCAATTTCTTCTTTCATAATATATTCCTTGAATTTCCCTTATCCATTATCAATATAACAATCTTCTCTAGTGCTTGGTTCTGAGATATACCTTTCTGTATATAGATGTAGCGTTGAAGTTCATCTTCTGCTTGCATCAATCGTGAATGATATTTTGATAATATATGGTTGATGCAATGTTCTATCCTTTTACCGACTGTTAGACATGGGTTTTACCCCTAGTCTTTTTCTCAGGTACTCAAATGTATCCTTTGGCAGTGGCTTGGTGAAGATATCAGCCAATTGTTCTTTTGATTGCACATATTCAAGTATTACTTCTTT
>MU225864.1:1035439-1046646 GCA_018584345.1 Thuja plicata
GTTAAACTGAAACAAAATGACCTGTTTCTAATGCAACTGAATTGCAAATTTTTAGATCTATTTACTTACAATATCTTTCTAATCAATGTATCAATACAATTCCTTTGTACTTAACTCTTTCTACTCTATGATACTGTGCTTTTCTGTTTGTCGGTGTCTGCAGAATTATTTAGCTCTCCCTCAGCTTGATTGATCAGGACTACATGAAGTTAATCCTTCATCATTTTCTCTTCAGCATCTTCTATTAGTTCACTCCCCCGTGTATCTGATTGCTTATTGACCACACAGTGAATGAAAAATGCTTGTCTCTTAAATACACATGATATTCCTTAATTCTTGGTTCTTTATTCTTGGCATGAAAAACAATCTAGCCAAATTGATTTACGGCTTTAACTCTTGATTTATCTCATAGTTATCTTCTTTCCAACTGTGTAAATCATCTTTAAATCACTTACTTAACTATGGTCGAATAAAAAAAATCAAACAACCAGTTAAGTCTATCTTTTAGCTCTGCTAGCTAGATATTTTGTCATTTTCTGATCTCTCTGTTCTGTCGGTCAATTCTACAGTTTGTCGCCGGTGACAACTGCCAATTCCGTCGGTGCCGCTTCAGTTAGCTTTAGTATCTTTGTCCATCGGGCATCATTGGATTTTCTCGTCGGGAAACACTATTTTTATCTCGTTGGGCATCCTTTGATTCTGTTTCATCAGGCAACACTATCTTCTTCTCTTCAGGCATCACTGTGACTTTATCTCTATCTTTACTGATGGTGTGCACTCCGCCGGTGTAGTCTGTCACTTAGTGAATACTTGAATTTTATGCATTGCTGAAAGTATAACCTCTATTCCATTGATTCTCTGAATTCTTTGGCATTATGTGTATGACCATACAGATGATATCAAATTGACATCAATGACAATACAAACCATTAACTGATTTAATGTCTTGCATCATCTTCAACTTAATATAGTGAACCATTTAATCAGTTTCATTTCATCAGATTGATCCCTTACTAAATATTTGAAGGTGTTGAAGGGTGTCCTTCCCTTGGTTTTGTAAAACCTAAAGTGTAGAAGGATGGATCTGCATCCTTGTTAGTTGGTCCTTTTCAGTCTTGGTGAACTACTTGGAGTTGGTTGCTCTTAAAGATCCATTGCAAAGTGAAAATGTTGTTGTCCAGTTATCACAGCATAAAAAAGAACCAACACTCTTATATCAGATTCTTACTCATCAGTCACACTTCCTTTAGATAATGTCTCAAGTGTATCAACTTATTCTTGTGTAACCTTCGGTTCATCATATATTTTCCTTCTAAACCTTAGAGACTTCTCAAGTTTCCTTTCCAGATCAATGATTAACTCTCTTGCACTCTCCAACTCAAATTCAAGACCATCAATTCTTTTGAATTTCCTAAAACTTTCCATAACTAAGATCTTTAACTCTCAGGTGGTCAAACCTTATAACTCAAGAGTACTAGCTCTGATACCAATTGTTGGAATGACTATGGAAAATTGGGACTAAGAGGGGAGGGGTGAATCAATACAACAAAAATTTTATAATTAAAATTGCCTATAACCGTATACTATTGTATGCTATTTTCCGAATTCAATAACTTGAAATTAAAATAATGTAAAGCTCATAAAACATATCATCAAAACATTCAAGCAATAGAACTCATAACTCTGTGATTTTGTTTACACAAAAATCCTTGGTTAGAGGACAAAAATGAGGTGGGGATGATACCCACAACCATCACTAATTGTAGTATAAAGGGTGCTCGGTTAGGGCTACAATGTTTATCCATTTTGATAGCTTACCCAGTTAAGAGTATACAAATACTTGTCAGGTCTACGTGGTTAAAGTATTTTACAATCTCTACACTTAGAGATGTAACCTGTTAAAGGATTTACAAATATAAGATCAGTTAAGATCTACCCGGTATTGGGATTTACAACTCTCAATACAATAGTATCAACAACTCAACAATGTCTACTACATTTCATTAAAAACAAATATTGATCAGACTCTATGTGCTCTGAAATGTGTTACCTCAATCTCAAACTGTAACACTGCTCGGATCTGCTTTGTTGTAGCTAAATATATGCTCGGGGCTCTCTGCTCTGCTCTTTATTCTTCAAATAACTCCTCTAAATTTCACTAACAATATCAACCTCCTCTATGTATCATCATCTTTCTTCTCTATAAATCATCCTTTAAATATAATAGTTTATGCCTCTTAATATTATGCGTTACGTACGCTATGAATTATTTTTAACCATTAGATCTTCTTTTTCGCTCGGTGACTGTGTCACTTTTACCTTGGTACTTGGTGTTTTTATTTGAAATAATTAAATTTCATTAACCACTTAATCTTCTCCTTAGATCTTCTCTTTGAATTATCTTGATCATTGATCTTGTAACAAACTGTTCTCCGTGCATTGTAGAATCACAATTAATGTTGTGACAATTTAGTAAATGCATCCTTATCGTGTTTAGGATCAATTGAGTAACTCGGTAGTAACTTCTCTTTTCTTAGTTAAATTATCTTTAGTACTCAGTAACTATCAACTCAGTGTACTTCATATGTGCTCGGTGTAGTGTAACGTTCGGTAACTGTAGACTCTCGGTGTAGTATCTTTAGCTCTTTTGTGTGCTTTAGCAACTTCACTAACTTACTCAGTGTGCATTACCGACTAGTTAAATGTTTGGCTTATTCCCTTTCACCGATTGGTTCTTCTGACTCATATGACTTTAACTTAACTAATGACAACAAAATATCTTATAGAGATAACAATTTCATCCCCATCCCATAACAATCACCTTGGTTGTCTCTACATGAGTCAAAATTCATCAGTCATCCTTGTTAATCATTGTCATAAATTGATTTAGTCCATCACACTCATTATTTAATAAGTCCCCTTTTTTGTGACCGAGGGAAAATACAATGTCACAATCTAAAAAAGTCCTCAAAAAGTCTAAAAATCATTAAAAAAAAGTCCTTGAAAAAGTCAAAAAAATCATAAAAAGTATTGAAAAAATCTTTAAAAATCAGACAAAGTCCTAAAAAAATTTCCTAAACATTGGTAAACATAAAAAATCTATAAAATTTTTTGTCTTTGTCATTTTCAATAAAACCATCCTTTTTACATGATAAACATTAGGCGAAAACATCAAACGTAGCAATTTCAAGCTTAACAAAATCTCAAATCAATCGACAAACTTAACAAGTCTTCAATCAAACTGACTACTTTGTCTTATCTATCGGTCGCATCCTATCATCCTTTTTTCATATGTTCATCATTTCTTATACAAAGGAGGGATACTCTCGAAGCCAGACAGGTCAATCTTAAAGCATGGTACCTCATTCCTGAAACCAAACGTCATCATCAATGTCATTATCAAAGTAACACATAACACAATACATTCAAAATAACTATGGTTGTTGACTTGTTGTCTTAGTGAGTCTTTTATTAATTGGATTTATATTGAGTCATGATCTTATGCTTCTCGAGGATATCCACAAGTGATGAGAGAAGTCATGATGGTTCATGATTCTATTTTCTTTGTCTATTGTTTGTGGGATGTTTGTTATGAAGTCTGAGAAGAGAATTTTGGGTTTCTGTGAAGTCACGCATGGGTAAAGTATCTCAAGAAGAGAATATTACTAGAGATAGTGATGCTCATAAACACTGCACATACCTCGACTCTTAATGCTCGTACTCTCAGATGGATTGACTCACATTCCTTGTCTATTCAAATTGTCTATCAAAATGCAAGGTATAGTCCTACCTAGATCTTTCCTAACTTGGTGGGAAACACTCATATTGCTACAATAAAATGACTCAATGATGAAATAATTGCTTAAATAAGCTGGAAAATAAAAGTGGTTAATGAATTGTGGATTTGAATTATAATTCTCTTATCTCTTATCATTCACTTGTATCTATTATTCCTAACTATTCTCTGTTGTCGGTCCTAAAAATTATTTCAGTCACTCCCTATAGTCATCATGGTCTTGTATTCTAATACATATTGCATACATATCATGTTAGTACCATCATAATCATAAGCATCATAATCTCTGCATCACATGGTACCAAAAGTGCAATTAATTTTTTTTTAAAAGCCAAAGATCATTACATAAGAAGTGCATACATATAAAAACCATCATACATCATATCGCATCGCATATAAGTCATAAGTATCATAACCATCACATCATAGAAAGGAAGAAATCAGTATCATATCATGAAAAAGAACATAATCATATATACCACATCACATAATACCATAAGTACACCATAAACATCATTAAAGGCATAACATCATAGAACATACAACATCATCATAGAAATAGATCATAAAGCATGCATAAATCAAATAAACGATATAGTCCCACCAAAATTATATCTCATATGTATATATCTCAAAATATGTGTCAAAATACAAATCATGAGTCCACTCTCTAATAGAGAGCTCACAAAATATATGCAAAAATATGTCTATAATATGATCAGAACCAGCTATAACTGTCTTTCCCCTCATACTAGCGTGCCTTGGTTGTACGTTTGTGGAAGGTCCTTCCTCTAGCTATATAACACTTGTACCTACATCTAGTTGTAGTGGCCTAGGTGGTGGTTGAACAACTGTCTCATTGCTCTATGATATCTGAGATCGCTGAGATCTATGAGAATTTGTATATCTTGGTAACCTCTATGATGGTGTGATGACACCCTCATAATGTCCCCTCCATTACTGGATCTCTCTTCCTTCCTCTTCATCCTCTCTCGATGCATCACACCTGCTTGGTATAGCGTGTCAATGGCCCCCTATAGGCTTATATCCTAAACAGTATCAATAAAGGACCACACATCCTCCTCTACCTTTATGCTCCTATCCTTTGTTGTTTGTGCTCTTCCCTTGGCTATCTGTACCTGTCCCCTGAGAGCATCTCTCTCTCTCTAACTTCTCCACATGTCCCTCCAAAACTCTAACCCGAGTGGTGATCTAGTGAACCTATGAATCAGAGGTGGTATCCCTCACCTCTATAGCCACTGACCTAGATGATGCATCACATAACCTTCTCCTCACTGACTCCAACCTCTCTCCTAGGATCTCAACTGCTCCCTCATCAAAGCTATAACTCCCTCATGTCTTATCTCCCGCTAGAGAGGAATGTCCTACAGTGATCCCTCCACCTCATCAAACCCACCCATAGAAACATCCACTAACCCATTGTCATTCCTTGCCCCTACCTAAATTTCCTCTATCTCCCCATCCTCCTCCTCCTCACCCTTTAGAGAGGAACCGCTCTCCTCCGAATAAGAGTTTCTCTCATAGCTACTCCCTATCACATCCACCTCAACATCCTCCTCCTCCATGGAATCTACTCCACCCACATCCTCACCACCAATGTCTCGGCCCTCTTCTCCTCCTCCAATCGCTACCATTGTTGGTGCTACCATTGGGGAAACAACCGGACCTCCTACAGCTATGGTTCCTCCTTGACCATCACCTTTGTCTCCTTTACCTCTCCCTCTATCTCTCCCTTCATCCCTACCATGTCATCCCCTCTTTCCAACACCTCGGCCTCCATCCCTACCTCCTCGACCTCAATCTCAACCACCCTAGCCTCTACCTTTTCTTCCTCTGCCACCACGTTCTCACTTTCCCAATTTATGTTGTGGCTTCCTGACCATCCTTTGCATATCTATGAGGACTGGCACCCTAGGATTTGTTCAAGGCACGGGCCTATGTTGATCCCAACATGTGTCATAATGTGGGGTGATCCCTGCATCTACAACCTGTGACCTCCAAGCCCATCTCTGTATTTCTATCCCCTCAAACTGTGTAATAGCAATAGCCACTGGTATAAATGGCCCCCATCCATTGACATCCCAGTTGCACTAGGAAAATTGTTTTGCACTTGTCGAGACATCTTGTCGCTCTCTGAACTATCCAAGTACCTTATCCAGTGGGTGAATCTCAATAATACGTTGACTTTGTGTAGTGTGACCAATCAAGTAACGCTCATGACAACATAATTCTAGGCGCTCTTCCTCTCCAGCCCACATTGGACAATCAAGGTAAGGTATCCATGTGAACTCCCATAGAATCTAAAACTCATGCCTCAAGTGGCTCACATGTCTCACCTGCCTTTTTTGTATCCCCTCATAGTGGTAAACATATGGCCGACCTCCCTATAGTTGTTTTCTATGGTAAATAGGGTGACATGCTGAAATATACTTCCAAGCACGTACCTGGATCAATGTAACACTGCATCCCAAAGACTATGCCCCATTATATATAATGTCATGCATCTGATGGTATGGCATAGAAAGCATGCACGAACCCCAAGCATATACGGTACTCTTTATGATCATGTTGTACACAACCTCCCCCCACTCCACCATGAATTCATGTCCTCTCCTATTTGGAACCAGAACCCTCGCAACCAATCCACATAGAAACCCGAAGAACTCCTCATAATCATTCACCATGTCCTACTATTGGATCTCATACTGATGCACCCCCAACTTTTCCACATCCATGTCAAATAACTCACAAAACGCCCTTAGCCCAGCCCTTAGTGTATACACCACCCTCTCCCCCCAAATCAACAACCTCATGATCCTGTAGACGTCCTCCAAGGTAATCATGCACACTTTCATCGGTAAGTGGAAAGATGTCTCAGAGTGCCATCTCTCACACACAGATATGAACAGACCTATGTTTTCCCTAATCCAGGGCATCAGAGTGAGGTGAAGGAGTCTCATACCATCAAGCTAGTCATGCTCCTCCTGAGTCAACCTATGTTTATATGAAAGGGTCTCGGAAAGATTGTCCTGAGTGATCAACATACTCTCTTGCAAATAATGAGTAAAAATGACAAGGCAAGTCAATCAAAATGCAGAATAAGGTCATACCTATGCATCATGCTAAAGCTAATATATCACATGCCAAAATATAGATTATAAAATTCAAACAATTGCCTCAAAAAGTCAAATGCATAAAATGATTTATGCAAGTGCGTATAAATAATTCTATCTATTTTACTAGGCAAATTCGTACAATGAATATATCATATGCGACTTAATTAAAAAGTCAAATATCCTATACAGATGTAGTTATCCTACAATCAATTGCACATGTTAAATAAGAAGTTGCATATAATAAAAAACAAATACGTCTCTTTAGAAGCGATTGCGTCTTGGTCAATTAATTTCATTAGTCAATTATGGAAAATGCAACCTACGATTGTGGCACGATTAGGAGCCTACCTATGACCTAGCCCTAGAAAAAAATGAAAAATGAGAAATTAAATGTGTAAAAAGACGCAAATGTACTGGTGCTAGCAAGCTTGTTGGACGTTGATACGTCCTGACCCAAATGCCAATGTGAACTCCATCCTCGTACTCTGCCATAGCTCTCCAAACTCTCTCTAAGACATCTTCATGTCACTAGTTCCTCCAAAGCTTATGAGTGCAAATGACCTTGAAAATGACCCTTTAGGCCTATATACCTTCCCTATCCATCCTCGATAGAAGCACACCCATTCCAAATGAACTATCCATGTAACCTTTTGACTTCTGCAACCCATAACTTTTGCGTCCGACCTCTATTTTCCAAACCATCAGTTGCATAGCGATCCTGGTCACTTTTATCAACAAATTGAGCCCTGCATTATATTTTTCACTCAATTTCTTGAGGGGGTACCATAATACCTAGTCAGTATCACGATCTCACCGAGGCATACCGAACATGTTTTTTATCACTTGGTCTTTAGAACAACACCTGGAAATGCATTGTCTCAAAGAGGGGCAAAATGTAGACACATAAAATTGACTTGTTTCACGTACGTGACAACTTTACTAACTTTCATATTAATTGATAAAATAATCTTTATTATTTAATTAATTAGTGTCATTCCACTACTTTCAAATTTTAAAATCAGCATTCCCCCTATTTCCATAATTGAATAATTTAATTAATATTATCTCCTAAAATTAAATAAATAACAATTTATTTAATTTCCTAATTCATTCTTCTCATAAATAAATAAATTTTATTTATTTATTTACTATCCACATGTGCAATTAAATAAATATTCTAATTTATTTAATTCTAATTATTCTTCTAGTTCTAACTAACACTAAGTCTTAGTCTGACTATTCAATCACCTTTCCTGACTATTCAATCACTTTTTTTGACTGATCAATCTATATAGTTCTCTATTCAATCTATCTAGTTGACTATTCAATCAATTTAGTCATCTCTCCATCAATACAGTCAACAATCCATCAATGCAGTCAACAATTCAATCAAATTAAGTTCACTCACACTCAAATGAGTTGAGAAGTCAATCTATCCACTTCATTGTCCAATCAATTGAGTTCAACTTTTCAATCAAATCTAGTTGACTCTTCAATCTATTTCAGTCATCTCCTCAATCACAAAATTCTGATTGAAATCTATAATTTCTATATAATGAGAGCTAATTCCCATAATTCAAGGACCACATACTTTCAAATTCTCATGATGTCCAATTGAGCACAAACTAGAGCACACATTTGCATTGAGAAAGAGAAGAACAAGGGAGGACTATTTGGTTTGCATATCATTTGGATTTCAATTGATTTCATTTGTTATTGTTGTTAATGCACTTACATTATCATGTTTTCTCTCTTGATATTTAGGGATACAAACTGTGACTAATAGATCTTTGTGGTTAGATCTATTGTGTTGATGCAGATTCTAGGACCAGATTTACCCTAATACAATAATATTGAGGTGTCTGATAAAATGTGTCAATTAAATGAAAAACTTTGTACGATTAAATAAATATAGCTCAAAATTACATCTCATTAGCAAGAATGCTCGAAATACATCGAAAGCAAAAATTGACTGCATAGGATTGATACTAATGGTGAAATATGATGAGTGGACTTGACAAGGTGACTTATTAAGAATGTTGGAGACTAAATCAGAAGCCACGAATAACATTTGAAAGCACCAAACGAATCCTCTAAACGTTATGAGCTCACTAATAACATTGAATTACTCATCTAATTAGGTTGACACAAACTCAAAATGTCAACACGAAATGCAAAGCAAGAGAACTTGGAAAATGGGACATTATGCTTAAGTATTTGAATATTATGAATTGAGTCCTCTATTTTAAAACTTGAAATGAATCAAGTGCAAAATATCATGATTATTTAATGTAGTTATAATAAAGGATTGTGAATAAGCCTTAGATACGACATCAAATTTTAGTTTTCACTAACATTTGCTAAGCATGCAACTAATGCAAAATTATTCAATTCATATCTTATTAAATAGAAATTAACCTTTATTTCCATTTGTAGGGTTAGTGTTTCTTTTAATAAGTTTCTCTTATTTTAAATCTATTATGACTTCAAATACTTTGAATTCTTGATTTAACTCTTTCTCAACCATCTTTGAACTCTCATCTCCATAGTTTCATTTTTTAAATCTAATAATGCACAATTCTATAACACTAGGAATGTGCAATTATAATAGTTTATGATTTTATTTTTTACATATACAAATATTTTTTTTTAAGTTTAGCAACATAAGAAGGGTATTGACCCTTACACATCAACAACCCTAAGGCGTCAAAAAGATCAACAACACATTAACAAAGGTGTTGGCTATTACAAGTAAAGGTCATTAGCGACACACTAACAACAAACTTAGTATCCTACCTTAAAAGGTTTCTTAGAGAACACTTGAGACCACAACTAGTTGCTTACGACACAAAGGTAGAAAAGGCCAATAATAGCACATAGCCAAAGGCTACTACAGAGCAAGAAGTAATTAGCACACAACCCACAAGGGTCGGGCAAGCTTAAAGGGGGTTTTGAAAGGCTCCTTGGGCCTTCATATTGGATTTTAAATTGGTGTTCAAAACCATTCAATAGTAAACAATGGCATCACTCCAATAGAAAATCAACTCCCCATGTGCAAAACTCCTTCCCACCTCAATAGGGAAGGAGCCCACCTCAATAGAAACAAAAAAGGGAGAGACCAACAAACTGGAGAGCTAACCATGACTCTATCCCATGATCTGGCAGCCACCAAAAAGAGAAGACCACATAATGTTACAAACAACCTCTTTCACATAACAAGTCTCCACCCCATAGGAGACTCTTCCACTTCCATAGGAACTACAAAAAAGGAAGAAGGAAACAAAATGAGCCAAAACCTCACCATAGGCCATAACGAGCCCTTGAAAACTAACAGACTTTCTCTAACGTTAATTTATAGACCTTATTAGTTGACTATTTTATTTTAGACTACAAGGATCAAGTAACCCCCCTATAAACTGCAGTGCTAAGTAAAATTTTCAACATGATCGGTGATGGTGACATGAAACGTCCTCCGGTACCCCATGGACTAAGGAGAGACTGGACCTCATGACCTTGTGCCTACAACAAGAAGCTCTCACCAATTAAACAAGCCCCCTCACCAATTATTTACTAATTTTAAGTACCATACATATTTGTTAATTATAATATAAACACAATTATACCATTTTTTTCTTTTTATATAAATTATAAAAAAAAATTCTAACTAAAACTGCACATGTTAAAATCAAATTAAATTTAAAATCATTTAATTTTTTACAAATCCTTTAGCTATTGATCCAAGCAAAAGAATGAGAAACAACATCAACAATATAGTTAGACAAAATCTATAAGTAATTCTATAAGGGCCCGTTTGGACCATGGCATATCGGCCGCAATTCTTGCATTCCGTATTCAGAATACGGTATCCACTGTTTGTGGTCGACTCTGAAAGATGGAATTGGAATTTCGATATTCCAATTTGACCAAAAAAATGGGCATTCCATCTTCCACTTGAAAAGGTGGAATTGGAATACCATCTTCGCATGCCCATTTTTGAATTCCAATTTAACTGGGTCGTCGGGTCCGTGTGGGCGTTAATTCCGTTTGACATCCGCGTTTTCATTTTCGTCGGGTCAGCGTGGGCGTTAATTCCGTTTGACATCCGCGTGCCTTCGAAACCCTACTGTGCGGCTCTTGCTCTTTGGCGTTTTACAAGTCTTGCTCACACTGTTTACTCTTGCTCTTCGGCGTTTTACAAGGTATGTTGACTCTTGCTCACACTGTTTTCAAGCCTTTTCAACAAACCCATCTACGGAAAATCTGCAATCATAGAT